>CAKNYM010045525.1:120134-136527 GCA_932195095.1 Andricus curvator | reverse complement strand
ATTTCTGACGGAATAAGCCGTGATTTTTTGAGTGAGACGCCCCTCGGCATTTTGTATATAAATCCTGGACACGTTTCTTACATTGATTATTATTATTATTATTATTATTATTGAATATATTAGTTATATAACCTTACATTTCTCATAAACCTGAAGTTTGCAAACCTTTTTATTTAAAATGGGAAAAAGGAACGACAGCTCCAACCAATCATAAATACGAGTTTTCGGACAACAATAGTGTCAAATTGTTTCGAGTTATTTCGAGAAATAATCGAAAATGGCGCCATGCGCTTTTTAATATAGGATAATAAATAATAGATAGATAGATTCGATCGATAGGATTTAATAAACAAAAGCCGATCAACCTTAAAGTCTAATGAATTTCATAACAGCGATTCTGTTTCAAACTTCTCATCACTCAAATCTTAATTACTTATCTGTCAAATTGAACCAAATCATATCGAAAAAAGTTAAATATCTTAATTTTTCAGTTTTAATTCTTCAGTTTTTATACAATATTTAAAAAAACTTAGTTATCAATGCACTGATAAAAGCTCCTTCGCGCCTCTCAGGTCCTTGCAGTCGATCTGCGATATCGCGAGTGTGCACCGAACGGAAACAGAGCGCAGACGCGGCCTTTATGGATTTTCCCCTGCGCTCTGAGTCTCCAAGGAGGGGTCCGATACTCTGCACAGAAAAGGTAAAGGAACGATTCGGATAAGGTGTATCAGAGGGAAACGACGGGTGAGGGTTCGAAACGAGCCGGGTCCTCCTCACTCTCTTAGAGGAAATAAATAAATACAAAACGAATAATTGAAAAATTAATTTATTATCAACAATAACATTGTTACCTTTTTCGCGAGAACGGAAAAGGAAGAAACATGCGTCCTTATGGTGTGTGTAATCGGATTTTCTCGCGTGACTTGGTGGTGCGTGTGGTATGATAACGTGTAGCAGTCATTGGGCGTTGGGCCATCGATAGTCTGCTCAGTACATGGCGCTACTACTTCTGTCAACTTGAAAACCACGCGACACTTGCACAGTGAGTCAATTCTTTTTTTTAAGGCATTCTCACCATTTTTTTATACCAAACTAATTTACAAAACTTGAGTAATAACATTTTGTAAAATGTTTTGTTTTAATGAATTTCGATATGTTCAAATGAGTTTTTTTATAAGGAATACTAAAATAATGTTTGCTTAGGTGGCAGGAGGAAATATTTTGTATTCGTTATTTAAATATTTATGTTTTTATAAAATCTTTATTCAAATGAATTATGTTTCTAGACTGAGAAGAAACATTACTTGAATTAAAGAAACGCAGTACTGAATACGTCCACTAACATATATTTTTTAACCCACCCAAATTTTTCTTGTCTCAAGAAATTATTTACAAAAAAAATATTCGATTGGCCCTATTCTGTACTAAATTTTTTGCATTCAAGTCATTTTTTTCAGTGTACTATAAATATTGAGAGACTGAAAATTTTCGAATCATTGTAAAAAAGGATTGCAACAAACGGAAGTAATTTTTAGTTATTGAAATTTTGTTTCAAAAGATTTCATACACTATTTTTCTTTAGCGTTTTTATATTGTTTATTAGCAATATAGAGGAAATTAAAATAGTGAAAGTACATCGATTGGAGCTTTAGGTTCTCTTTAGGCAAGTCCATTGAATTTAATATTGGTAACGCCCAATGGAAAGAGAATTTATCAGCTTGATGATATTTTTTTTATTTTACTTAGAATTGATTTATTTAATTTATTCGTATGCCGAAAAAGACATTTTTTTAAATGAAAACGGCATTCTTATTTTTTCATAATATTGACTAAATTTGACTGAGTGTCAGATTGATAAAAAATACATGACTCTGACCGAGCCAAATTTTTCTTTCACGTATAAAAACCAAATAGATGAGTTTTCCATTCAAAAAGATAAATTTTGAACTAAAAATAGAGTAATTAAATTCTGAGGTGAAATAATTAATTTTCAATCAAAGAGAAAAGAAATTTTGAACAAAATAGTTAAATTATCAAACAAACAAAACAAAAAGTTAATATTTCCACGAAAAAATAATTTAATTTTCAATCAAAAGCAGTTGAATTAATCACAAAAAATAGAAATTTTCAACAGATTAGTTGAATTCTCAATCAAAACAGACCAATTTTAGAACTAAAAAGAAGAATTTTCAACACAAGAGAATAATTTTCAAACAATAATATTAATGTTTCTCCTCAAAAGGCGAATTTTCAACAAAATACAGGAATTTCAACCAAATTGTTGAATATTTTGAAGATAAATATTCAACCAAACAAGGAATAGTTACATATTCAGTTAAACAAATTTTTCAACAAAATAGGTGAATTTTGAACCAAAAATAAGTTTTTTCAACTATGATGATGAATCATCAACCAAAAAATGACTTTTTAACAAAGTAGTTCCACTTTCAACCAAGTAAATTTTCAATAAAAAAGGATCAATTCTTAACGGAAAATGTACTAGTTGATACTCCAACAACAAAAATTAAGTTCAAAATCCAAAAATAGTTGAATTTAATGAAAAAGACGAATATTTATCATAACAGTTTTATTCTCAAAAAAAAAAAAAAGAAACAGATAAAATTTCCAACAAAAAAGCTGAATTTTTGAACCATAAATTGAATTTTCATTGAAAGACTTGAGTTTTTAACCAAAAAAGACGAATTTTCAACAAAAGAATTGACTTTTATACCAAGAATACTAATGCTTTACTAAAAAGGCGAATTTTCAACAAAATACAGGAATTTCAGCCAACTAGTTTAATTTTCTGAAGAAGATAAATTTTCAACCAATGATGGAATAAATAAAATTTCAGTTAAAAAAAAAAATTATTTGCAACTAACAAACTAATTTTCAACAGAATAGGTAAATTTTGAACAAAAAACAAAGGATTTTTAACTAAAATGATCAACAATAAACCAAAAAATTGCTTTTTAACAAAGTAGTTCCACTTTCAACTAAGTCCATGATCAACCAAAAAAGATAAATTCTTAACGAAAAATTTACTAGTTGATATTGAAATCAAAAAAAATTTAATTTTTAACCAAAAACAGTTGAATTAAAAAAAAAAGATAAATTTTCATTGAAACAGTTAAATTCTTAACCAAAAACAGACTAATTTTCAAACCAAATAGAAGAATTTTCAACAGAAGTGTTGACTTTTTAACTAAAAATATTAATGTTTTATTACGAAAGAAAAATTTTGAAAAAAATTCAGGAATTTCAACCAATTAGTGGAATTTTCAACTGATGAAGATAAATGTTCAAAGAAATATGGAATAGTTAAATATTCAGTTTAAAAAAATGTTTTTCAACAAAAAAACTAATTTTTAGCAAAATAGGTGAATTTTGAACCAAAAAGTTAAGGTGTTTCAACTAAAATGATTAATCAGCAACCAAAAAATTACTTTTTAACAAAGTTATGCAACTTTCAATTAAGTAAATTTTCAACAACAAAAAATTCTCAACAAAAAATGTACTAGTTGATATTTTAACCAAAAAATATGTTAATTTTAAACCAAAAATAGTTGGATTCAACAAAAAAGACGAATTTTCATCAAAACATTTGAATTCTCAACCAAAACAGACTAATTTTCAAACCAAAATGAAGAATTTTTACAAAAGTGTTAACTTTTTAACCAAGAATATTAATGTTTTACCACGAGGGAATAATTTGCAAAAAAATACTGGAATTCCAACCAATTAGTAGAATTTTCAACTGAAGAAGATAAATTTTTACCCAAATATGCAATAGTTAAATATTCATTAATAAAAATGTAAAAAGAAATTTTTAGCAAAATAGGTAAATTTTGAACCAAAAAATTGAGGTGTTTCAACTAAAATGATTAATCATCAAATAAAAAAATCACTTTTTAACAAAGTAGTTCCACTTTGAAATAATTCCATTTTCAACCAGAGAAGATAAATTCTTATAGAAAAATTCACTAGTTCAAATTTTAATCAGAACAAAATTTTAATTTTCAACCAAAAACATTTGAATTCAAACAAAAAAAAAATTTGTTTAAAGCAGTTGAATTCTTAACCAAACCAGACTACTTTTCAAACAAAAAAGAAGAATTTTCAACAAAAGTGTTGACTTTTTAATCCAGAATATTAATGTTTTACCACAAAAGACGAATTCAAAACAAATCCAGGAATTCCAGCCAATTAGTGGAATTTTCAACCTAAGAAAAAAAGAAAAAAAAAATTGTTTAACCATAAAACTCATTTTCAGCAAAATAGATCAATTTTGAATAAAAAAATAAAGGGTTTTCAACTGAAATGATTATTCATTAACCAAAAAATTACTTTTTAATAAAGTTTTTGAACTTTCAGTTAAGTCAATTCTCAAACATAAAAAATAAATTCTCAACAAAAACTGTAATAGTTGATATTTACACTAAAAAAAAGTTGATTTTCAACCAAAAACAGTTGAATTCAACAGAAAAGACGAATTTTCATAAAAACGAATTCTTAACTAAAACAGAATAATTTTTAAACCAAAAAGAAGAATTTTCAACAAAAGAGTTTAATTTTGAACCAGAAATATTAATGTTTTATCGCGAAAGACGAGTTTTTAACCAAAAAACTAATTTTTGACAAAATAGGAAATTTTGAACAACAAAATAAAAGGTCTTTAACTACAATGATGTATCATCAACAAAAAAATGACTTTTTAGCAAAGTCGATTCACTTTAAACTAAATTTATTTTTAGCTAAAAAAGATGATTTCGCAACGAAAAATGTATCATCTTCAATCAAAAACGATTCTAGTTTAAAAAAATAAACAGTTGAATTTTAAAAAAAATTCATGAAAACAGTTGAATCTTGAATCAAAACAGATTAATTTTCAACCAAACGGTTTTGGTTTTCTACCAAAAGAGATGCAATTTCTAACAAAGTAGATGAATTTTCAACCCAAGAAGACGAATTTTTAACCAAAAACTAAACAGAAGGACTTTTTGACGAAAATTTAAAATTTTCAAAAAAGCAATAAAATTTTCTTTAACTTCAGTTTTTCGAAAATTCTCTGACTTTCTGTAATTCCCTGACCTATATCAACACTGATTATTCAAATTATGTATTCAAAAATTATTTTTAATATAGAAAAGTCATGTTGTTAAGCAGAATAAATTCGAGAACCTGAAACTTCAATTAAAAATAATGAATTGCAATTTGTTCAAGCGTTTAGACATTTGCATGGCCAATTTATTTTTCTTCATTAGCGAAGAAAGCGACTAAGCATTGATTTTTACCCTTTTGGCAATTTGCCTAATCTAGTCCAGTAATTAAAGCGAGAGACCTCTCACACGAGAAAATCTAGTTTCGTCTATAATTGAAATCCGTTAATCAGGATTCAGAATATTTATCATTAATTTTGTTATTGCAAATTTACAGGAAAATATCCATGAATCAATTGCATTATATAAAATTGATTTTATTATGATTATTGTTATATTAAAAATTGTTATTAATTTTATTTCTATTTAAAGTTAGTTAAGTAAATTGCAAACCATTGATTTATTTATTTAGTGATAATGATTGCTTGAGTATATAGTCCAAGTAAATATATCATACAAAATATGTCAAATATATCAATTTAATTATAATGTTAAACAGAAAGGTCTCTGATAATCAACACATGGCTTCTGTTTTATTTATCGCTATCATGTCCAACCAGAATTGACACGTAGTTGATCATATTTGATATAATGTTTCAGTAAAAGTCTTACGCTTATTAAATTGAAACTTATTTTTAAAAATTCTTGAAATTTGAATAATAATATTTTTTAAATTCTGCTTTAGCATCTCATTTCTGAATATTTAATTAAAGAATTCTACTGACTCTATAGTAAATTGGACTAAAGAAAATTAGTGATTGAAAATTAGTAAATATTTTTACAGATTTTTAGAAATCATTGATAATAATAATAATAAATAATTATATTCAAATAAATAACCTGAAAAGACGAATTTTCAAGAACAAAAAAGTTATTTTTTAACCAAAGAGTTGCATTAACAATCAAATAGTTGAACTTTGAAGCAAAAAAATGTTTTAACCAAGAAAGATGACTTTTCTACCATAAAAGATGAATTTTCAACCAAATGGTCGAAATTGACAAACAAAAAAGTTAAAAATTAAATCATAAACACTTGCATTTTCAACCCGCAAAGTTGAAGCTTCAACAAAAAAGTTAATTTTCAACCCAGAAAAATGACTTTTCTACCATAAATGATGAATTTTCAACCTGTTGAATTATTCCAAAAATGCGAATTTTTAACTAAATAGTTGAGATTTTCAACTAAAAATTTTTTAAAAACCAAAAACGGATTTTTGAAAATTTTCAGTTTAAAAAATTAATTTTAGGACAAAACCAATTTTCAACCTGTTGAATTCATCCAAGCGAAACGAATTTTTAACCAAATAGTTGAATCCTAAACCAAAATATATTAATTTTCAACTGAACATTAGAATTTCAACCAAAAACGAAGAATTTCAAATCAAGAAAAATTAATTTTCAACCAAGAAAGATGAGTTTTCCACCATAAAAGGTGAATTTTCAATCCAAAAGGACCAAATTTCAATAAACCAGTTGAATCTTCATCTGAAGAAGATGGCTTTATCAAAATAGTTGAATTTTCAATCTTCGAAGTGAAACCAAATAGCCTAAAATTCTAAACAAAAAATATAAAAAGTCAACCGAAAACAACCCAAAGATACGTTTTTTTTTAGAAGACAGTTAGATTTAAAACCTGAAAAATTAAATCTAATTTTTAACAAAATAGCTGAACCCTCATACATACAGACAAATTTTCAATCAAGAAAGATAAATTTTGAACCAAATAGTTGAATTTTCAACTAGAAAAGATTTTTCCGAACCAAAAATGGGATAGTCAAAATTTTCAGTTTAAAAAATTAATTTCAATTTTCAACAGAAAAGTTAATGTTTGAGCAAATAGTTGAATTTTGTATCAAGTTGTTGAATTTTTAAGCCGAACAGGCGAATTTTCTACAAAACAGATCAATTTTCAACCAAAATGATGGATCAATTGTAGCAATTTTTTAAAAGTAGTTAATCTTTGAACCAAATAGTTGATTTTTTAACAAAACAATACGAATTTTCAACAAAATAGTTGAATCCTGAACCAAAACAGATTAATTTTCAACTGGACATTAGAATTTTCAACCAGAAGAGATGAATGTTCAATCAAGAGAGATGAATTTTGAACCAAGAAAGATGAGTTTTCTACCATAAGAGGTGAATTTTCAATCCAAAAGGCCGAAATTTTCAGATGAAAGAGATAAAGATTTAACCAAAAACTGTTGAATTTTCAAGAACAAAAAAAATATTTTTAGAAGGCAGTTGAATTTTCAGCCCAAAAAGTTGAATCTTCAACAAAAAAATTAATTTTTAACACAGAAAGATGACTTTACCACCATACATGATGAATTTTTTTCCAGAAGACAAATTTTTAACAACATAGTAGAATCCTCATACATATAGCAGATTTTCAATCAAGATAGATACATTTTAAATCAAATCCATAGTTGAATTTTCAACTAGAAAGGATTTTTTTCAACAAAAAATGGAATATTATTTGATAATTGATGTTATTTTGTCGACCAGGGTAATGAATTAATTATTTTCTGATGTTTTTTTTCTGTTTTTCGGCTAGAAAATTATTTAACCAGTAATCAGCAATATCTAACATCAGAAATCAATTCAAAAATGGAATAGTTAAATTTTTGAGTTGAACAAATTAATTTAAAAAAAACGAATTTTCAAGCTGTTAAATTAAACCGGAAATGGTGAGGTTTTAACGAAATAGTTTAATCTACAACCAAAAATGTGAAATTTCAACAGAAAAGTTAATTTTTGAGCAAATAGTTGAATTTTGTACCAAGTTGTTTAATTTTCAAGCCAAACAGATGAATTTTATACAAAACAGATCAATTTTCAACCAAAATAATGCGTCAATTGTAGCCATTTTTTTAAAAGCAGTGAATCGTTAAATCAAGTAGTTGATTTTTCGAATAAAAAATACGAATTTTTTAGAGAATAGTTGAATCTTTTAACCAAAACAGATTAATTTCCAACAAAAAAGGATCGAAGATTAAATTTCTACCAAAAAAGACAAATTTTCAACAAAATACATAACTTTCAGTGAAATTGTTGTGTTTTCAACTAGAAAAGATCAATTATTAATTAAAAGCATAACTTTCGAACAAAAAATGGAACAGTTAGATTTTCAGTTTGAAAAATTAATTCTCAATAACAAAAATCCGAATTTTCAACAAAACAAATTTTCTACCAAACAGATGACTTTTCAAATAAAATGATGAATCTTTAACGACAACAAAATGAATATTCAACAAAAGACTTTAACTCAAAAGATGATTTTTTAATCAACAAGAATTGTTTTCTGAAAATTGAATCTTTAAATTTTCAACGAAAGGGATGAATCTTGAACCAAAAAAATTAATTTTTAACAAAGTAGTTTAACTTTCAACCTAATAGTTGAATTTTTGACCAAAAACTTTTTAACAAAATAGTTACATTTTCAAGAAAACAATTGAATTTTTAACCAATTAGTCGTAGTTTTTTTAAGGAGATCGCATATTTGCAGATAAGATTTGTTTATTTAAAAAAAATCAAGATAATCTTTTAGTAATTAATTAAACTGAATTATATTTTTGTATCTAATTACTTTAAGATGTCTGGGTTTCGAAATTTATATAAATGGGATAAACTGAATTATTCGAACGTAACAGACGCAAACAGTTCGAGGTCGCAAAAACTGACATTTTGCGCCAGACACGGAAAGTCTGAAATATTGACCCAGATACTTCCATCCAAAATAAGAAAATCTAGAGTATGTTTGAAATTTAAAGCCAATTTCAATTCCGACATCTGTCCGATGATCGGAAGTTTGATTATAAATTTTTTTTTTTTTAATTTTAATTTGTTGAAAAAATTTATTTCTTGGCTACCTTTTTTTATTGTATAACTTGTACAGACATGTATAGAATTTGTTTATTTAAACATTATTTTTAATTTTTGCTAGCATCATCAATCGCGCACTGCGCGCACGTGGACTTTTTCGATTTGAGGGGAAAAATAATTTTCAATACAAAATACAATTATTAGGTTATTTTTAAAGTTATATGAATATAATTTTCCTAGGATTCTTGAGAAAATTCAGAAAGAATTTTTAAGATTTTATATGTGTCGAAAAGGCATCTAGAAAATTGTAAGGATTATTTTTTTATTTTACAGGATTTTACAAAGTATTAGGCAAAATACGATCTTTTAAATTGACTCAAATTCTTCCTAATAAAAAATTTCTGCAAGATTACAAAAATTGCCTTAAAATCTTTCCAATTCTTTTTTTAGCAATTTTAGAAATCTTTTAGAATGTTTTGAAACCTTTGAAAATATTCTCTTGAAATTAATTTTTCCAAATGAAAATTCATTTGAAGTTTCTCTAGGAATCTAGAAAAAAATTAAAAAAATTTTGATTCCTCTGAGACCTTTCAAAATTCTCAAAAAGCTTCTTTTTTCAAAAATTAGTGATGTGAAAAATGACATTGGGTCGGGTTTCTGATTCACAACCCGATAAAAAAATTTTGGAAATCTTTTGGAATTTGTTTGAATCTTTTTAAACATAGTATTAAAATAATTTTTGTAAAATAGAAAATTATTTCAAATTTTCCCAGAAAACTTAAAAAAAAAATTGTATGCTCTTGAAATTTTCTAAAATCCTTGAGAGTTTTAAGTTTTTTGTTTCAAATGTTCAAAAATCAACATTTTTTTAGAACATTTAAGTCATTTTAAGTTTGAAATCATTTTTTTTTTCTTTCCAAAACTTCGGAAATCTTTTGTAATGTTTTAAAATCTTTTTGAATATTCTCTTCAAATCAAATTTTCAAGATAAAAAATGACTTTTGATTTATATTTTTTCAAATTTCGAACTATTTTGGAAATTTTTGAAAAACTTTCAAATATTTTTTTAAAAGATTGAAATTTTGTCTAAAATTTGGTTATATTACAAAATTGAAAAGGTTTCCTTCAAAATCTCCTATATTATTTTCCGAAATTTTAGGAAATCATTTGAAATGTTTGGAAATCTTTCTGAATATTATCTTGAAATTAATTTATCAAAATGAAAAATTAATTAAAATTTTTTCTAAAATCTTAACGAACAGTTCAAAACTTTATTTCAGAACCTCGAAAAAATCTATAGGGGAGACCGCCCTACAGTAAATAATTATTCTACAGTAGATAATAATTAATTTAAAATACTAATGTGCGTAAAATAATTATTCAATGTAATTAGTAGTTAATACACGATACGTGTTAATGTATTAAAATTGGAATTGATTACTTTACTTATATTTGTGCTTATAATTAATGATTATCCACTGTAGCATCTTCATCTATTTTAGGGTGGTCTCCCCTATTTTGTTTAAAAAGACTTGAAATATTTTCAAATTTAATATTATTTTTTTTTCAAAGTTTCTAAAACTTTGAAATACCTTTTGAAATAATTTAAAGTTTTTTAAAATATATTCTTAAATCCTGCAAAAAATAAAAAAATTGTGTTAAAATCTTGCACATTCTTTTTCGACCTATTTTTAAATATTCAAAGTTCAAAATTAAAGTTTTAAAATAAAACCGTGAATAAAATCTGAATCATTTTAAATGTTATGAATTTTATTATCGGCACTGGTAAGTTTTTGTGCATAATATTATTTTTCTTATCTCTTCGAAAGTTTGAATAAGTTTACACATTATAGTGTGATAGCAGCATGTTAAAAAAAATTTATTTCTCAATATTAAGAAACATTTACAATTAAAATGTTATCTTCCATCAAAAATGTTTAGAAGCAATCAGAAATAATTTATGTCGTCAAATAAAATTACTTGAAAATTTTTATTTACTAAATTGATGGTGCAAAAAATTCCTAATCATTATTAATAGATAAATACATATAGCCTCATTTAATATGGTAAAGGGGTTATGAATAGAATCCGTTTGTCATTTGAAAAATATTTAGTAAAAACTTTAAGCACAAAATATTATTGCCTTTGTCAATGAAGAATCATTTACAATTTCAATTTTCTGTTTTAGAAATGAATCTTTAGAATTATGCATTCATTGAGCTAGTCAATAAAAATTTTTGCGAGATTTCCGATAATTTCGTTTCACCCATTTTTTAGACAGGATACAAAAACAAATCGTTTTACTAAAATTTCTGCAATTTTGGTCCAATATTAAAATCTTGTAATCAAAATACAAAATTAAATGTACAATATTTCTATAAAAAGATTTTTAGTATTGAAACATTTAGGTTTGCGAAACAAAAATCGTACTTCCCGTAACTCTTGAGCAAAAATAGCTTTATTCCTTTCGAAGAAATATAAATAAGGCAAACCAATGCGGGACTTCTGTAAAATTAAATTTACTTTCTGCGCTAGCTTTTCTTCTATTTTGAAATATCGCATGTCTTATGCTTCTATTTGGAAAAAAAAGACAAAAATAGTTATTTGGTAGATAAATTGATCAAATTCAATATATATTGATTTTTGATAAAAGGGAGCACAAATGTTTCACAATTTTTTTTCCGATATGACAGAAATGCAGTTGAAATAGATAATAATTAAAATTGTATTTTTACATTCAAGTAACCAATTTATGAATAAAAGTTGTTCGACAGAGTCATTTAAATTACATTAAGTGTTTTTATTTATTTATAAAGCAGATAATTATAATTTGTGATTTATAGTTTCAAGTGCTCCACAGATACAAGCAAAATACATAATTTGAGATTAAAATCAGAGTTCCATTTTTTAATGTTCATGCTTGCATAATTTCAAAAGTTCCGAAACATTCACCCGCACATTGGTTGACACAACGAAATCTAGGTTTTGCAATGATTGGAATGTATTTAGACCACTTTCACCTCAGATTATGTTTCATGTATTTTAGTATACATTGAGATATATTTTGCTTTCTGATAGAGGGAGGTTTGTAATTACCTACATTTTTAAATCTACTTTTTTGAAATATTTTGATATAATTCGACCCCAGCAGCTCGAAAATAATTTTTTTTCAAATTCGCTTCAATATCCAGTTCTGATAGGATTTTGAGCTATGTCGGATATTAAGAAGCGTTTTTTTAGTCTTGAGATGTCAAAAAAGTACTTTGTTTGTATGAGGAAATTTGTTTTGATATTCAGAAAAAATAAGATATCTAGTATATTTGTTCGCGTCTTCGAGATGCGTCGATCGATCTATTGTTGAAACTTCTATGAGCTATACCAGTACCGATTTATAAAGTTTAAAAAAAAATGGGTTATTCTGTTTAGGTGAGAAAACCTGTTTTTATATTCAAAATACATCAATACTATGTAGTGTATTTTTTTGCGTCTTCGAAATGCATCGATTGACCTATTGTTGTATATTAATGACCTATCAGTACCGATTTATGATCTTTAAAAAAATGTTTCATTTTGTTTATATGAGAAAAACTTTTTTTAATATTCATAATAAAAAAATATGTATCGAGTGCAATTGTTCGCATTCTCGAGACGCATCGATCAACCTATTGTTGAACCTACTATGATCCATCAATACCGATTTATGAAGTATAAAACATAAATTGTTCATTCTGTTTATACGAGAAAAACTTTTTTGATATTCAAAATACAACAAAACTATATCTAGTGCAATTGTTCGCATTCTCGAGACGTTTTGATCAACCTATTTTTGAAGATACTATGACCCACCTGTGCCGATTTATTAAGTTTAAAAAATAAATGGTTCATTCTGTTTATATGAGAAAAACTGTCTTATATTAGAAATACTAGCGTACTGTATTGGCATGTTTGTTTGCGTCTTCGAGACACGTCGAATGATCTATTGCCGTACCATCTATAAACTCTTATGATCTAGCAATACTGATTTACAAATTTAAAAAATATATTGTTTATCTTCATATGAGGAAAACTTTTTTAATATTGAGACTAAAATCGTAATGTATAGGAAACATTTGTTCGCGTCTTCGAGAAGCTTCTATTGCCCAATTAAACAACCTTTCATGACCTACCATAACCTACTTATACCCTTCAAAAATTTTTAAACAAAATGATTTACCTTGTATATAAGAGGATTTTTTTATATTGGGAATATGGCAGTACTGTATTTAATGTAATTGTTTGCGTCTTCGAGATCAATACCAATTTAGAAAGAAAAGAACAATTTTGAGATACCGTAATAACATTTCTAATTCGCAAATGTTACTAGTGAATGTTGAGCCATTAATGTTAAAAATGTGCAAATTATAGTTTAGAGGTACTTCCTGGATTTAATCGCGATCAATGCTTTCACCTACGCCTAGATCAAACGATTCAAGTTATTATTTTTTGAATATTTGATAACATGATATTTTTCAACCCACTCTCGTAACAACAATTAAGTAATACATTAATTTAAAATAATAATAATTTTAAAGTTTTAATTTTGTTGAAAATTCGACTTTTTGGTAGGTAATTGATCTTCTTGGTTGGAAAATAATCTTTTTGATTACAACTTTAACCATATACTTGCTTGAAATTTTAACTCTTTTGCTAAAAATTAATTTTTTTGTTGATGATTTAACATTTTAGAAATTTTAGAATTTTTTTTGAAATTTGTCTTTCTTGGCAGGAAATTAATCTTCTTGGTTGAAAGTTCATCTTTTTGGCTGATGATTCAAGTATTTTTTTGAAATTTTTTGTATGATTTCAACCATTTTAGTTGGAAATTAATCTTTTTTAGTAAAAAATTAATCTTCTTCATAGAAATTTAATGCATTTGGTTTAAAATGTAATTATTTGGTTGAACATTAAGTCTTGTGTGCAAAATTCACATTGTCGGGTTGAAAAATTAATCTTTATTGCATAAAATTAGTCTCTTTTGGGAAATATTAATTGTTTTTTGGTTAAAAATACAACTATTTGGAAATTCACCTTTCTTAAATAAATAAATAAACAAATAAAGCTGAAAAATAAATAGGTAATCGTAATTTTAATTTTATATTCAAAATTATTTTGCCCATCAAATAGAGAAATTACACGAGCGCGTAGGGCGCGATTGATGATGCTAGTTTAATTCAAAAAATGCCTAACTAAAAATAATTGTACATATTATTTCAAAATAAAATAATGTAATTTTTAAGTAAGAGATGGAATCTTGAAAAACCTTTCAAGAAATAGAATAAGCTTTTCCAATTAAAATTTAATGAAAATTACGACTTTTGCTTAAAACTGGAAAAAAGACGAATACGCAAATAACCACATTTGAATAAACAATTATGACCTTAATTATTTTTCATCTAATCTTGGGTTTCTCTTCCAAAATTGGATGAATAATTCATCGGTCTTTTTTGTCAATTTTATAAATCAAGTTAAGGATTAAGTAATTTTAAACTTGACTGAATACCTATAACATCCTTAGCAGTAAAAGTCACACTTTTGTGATTCAAATTAATTAAATAAGTTTCTAATTACAAAACATAGTTTTATAATGAAGTGTTGGTAATTTCATTATCCTATATTAAGAAGGTTAGAAGATTAATCCACTTTTTTTAATTCTTCATTGGTTAATTAGATTTAAATTAAGTATAGTTTAATTAGTTCCCAGGACAAAGTTTTCTGCGCGGAGTAATGAGTATATATAATATATATATATATATATATATATATATATATATATATATATATATATATATAATGCAAGCGAGTTGTATGTTTCGAGAATTTTGCACGTAACTAAAAAAAAAACTATATCCAGTTAACAAAAGTTTTAACATTTTAAACTTTTTATCACATACACTACCGTCGGAAATTCTCGGTATGGCCAGCGTGAGTACTATTAAAAATCAGTGCTGACTTTGAAACGTGATTACTCGTTTAAAAAAGGAGCGAGAAACTTTTTGAAAAACCCGTTGAAAAGCTTTTTAAATTTCGCATTTAAAAAAAATTTAAGAATTTCTCGAATTTCGTACGGGGACTTCAAATTGTGGCATGACCTAGGAAAGTTGTAGGAAAAATCTAAAATCCATACTGCAGTCTTTCAAGTCTTATCTTAAATCCAAGCCAATTAAACTCAAAAATCTTCAATGTTTTTATTTCTATTTTGTATTTTCAGATCAAGAGTTCAACAATTTGGTAGAAAATTGAACTATTTGGTCGAAAATTTATGTACTTTGTTTAAAATTCGTCTTTTTTGTAGAATATAAAATTCTAGGTTGAAAATACAACTGGTTGAAAATTGAAATTTAAGAATTTTAAACCAGACCAAAATCAAATTCAAAATCCCATCCAACGTCCAATAATCAACGATCAAATTTGGACAAACACCAAAAAATGCTCCTATTGCAATTCCTAAAAACAAAAAACATTTGTTTCTTCGCACAAAAATAAAAAAGAGGAAAGAAAAATGAGAAGGCAACCAACCACATCCCCTTCCTTCTCTTTTTTTTTTCGTATTTTTTATTTTTATTATTATCAAATCACAATATAAAAGCATACACAATATTTACCAACGTTTTGGTGCTCACACAGCACCCTTATCAAGGCAAGAAAAATTAGAGCAGGTAGGAACAGCGACGAAATAACGACGCTATCACCTCGATACCTGACAACTGAATGTGGGTCAAAAGCAAATCCGTTATAAACAAACAAGAAATGAGAGAAAGTCAAAACCCATGAAACCGTATTGTTAAATTAATTAATCATACTAGAATAACTTTTGTTTAATTTATCCAAATCAGTTTTTAAATTAATAGACAACTTATTTTGTTTTTTAATATAAAGCATTTCCATGAATTCTCTCTTCCTCTCATTACATTCACTGTGTAAAATCTCATCATTATAACAGTCAAACACATGGTCAACATCAACAAACCCTCTCGTATGTCTAGCAAGAACACTCTTATAACAACGTCCTAAACGAATATCACTTTTGTGTTCCTCCACCCTAGTATTAAGAAGTCTGCCAAGTCTGTCCCACATAAGTCATCTTACAGATCTTGCAAGTGATCTTGTAAACAACCCCACCTTTTTTCAAATTTATCTAAAGGATCTTTACCAAAAGTTATTATTGAATCCATTCTAAATGGTATACGGAAAATAGCATGTATATTAAATTTTTTTTAACATAAATTCAATAGTTTTCGAAATTTGACCAAAAAAAGGAAGAACAAAAGTATTGAAAGAACTATATTCTTTCAATTCTTCCTGATTATCTGTAGATAAAATGTTTGTTTGAGCTTCACTCAATTAAAAATATTTCTTCACTTTTAAACGGA
>CAKNYM010045525.1:38887-120124 GCA_932195095.1 Andricus curvator | reverse complement strand
AGCATTAGAGAATGTAGGATTCAATCTTCGAAAATGGTGTTCCAACATTGAGGAAGTGATCTCAAATCAACATCCAGATTCTTCAACCAAAACAGAGATGGTTGACTTTGGAAGACCAGAAGAATCAAAAACACTGGGAATCAGATGGCATCCGCCAGCTGACACATTGCAATATAATATAAACATCAATGTCAAATCAAGAAGAATTTCAAAAAGATCTATTCTTTCAGAAACAGCTCAAATCTTCGATCCTCTAGGTTTACTCGCACCAGCCGTTATCTCAGCCAAAATTGTCATGCAGGAACTTTGGCAGCTAAAGCTTGACTGGGATGAAGCAGTTCCAATCCACATGTACACTCAGTGGGAACGTTATCGAGAAACCTTGAGTGATCTCAACAACATCAAGATACCCAGGCGAGTCATCAATGGCGACTACACGGACCTTCAACTTCATGGCTTCTCCGATGCATCAGAAAAGGCGTACGGTGCTTGCATCTACATCCGAGCTACCAATCATTCAGGAGAGAGCTCGGTTAGGCTGCTGTGTGCAAAGTCGCGAGTAGCACCCTTGAAGCAAAGGACTCTTCCCAGTCTTGAGCTCTGCGGGGCAGTGTTGCTAGCAGAACTTTTCCAGAAGGTTACAAAATCACTGAAGGTCAGTATGCCATCGTGTTTCTGGACAGATTCCGAACTTGTTCTAGCATATTTAGCTGACGAACCAAGACGCTGGATTACATTCATTGGCAACCGAGTCAGCCAAATTCAGCAACTGACAGATGTCAGTCAATGGAGACACGTGCCTGGAAGCAGCAATCCAGCAGACCTGGTCTCACGAGGTGTTCCACCAGCGGAACTCATTGAGAATGAGCTATGGTGGACTGGACCCTCATGGCTCAAACTTAATTCAAACTGCTGGCCTAACGAAGGACAGACACCGAACGAGGTACCAGGACGAAGAAAGGCAGCCATGTGTCATCTCAGTGTACCAAAATGGCACATGATTGATCGTTTCTCCAATCTCAACGATTTATTGCGAGAAACTAGTTTTTTCTTCAGGTTTTACCAAACTATCGCAGGAGAAACTACAAAGGTGCGCAACGAGACCATCACCACGGACGAGATGCAGCTTGCTTTAAGGATCTTAGTGGGCATCAGCCAACGTGAGGAGTTCGCAGCAGAGTTAGCTTGCTTGAAGAAGGGACGTTCTCTCAATTGCAAGAACCAACTGCTAGCTTTAAATCCTTTCATCGATCCTGAAGGACTGCTGCGTGTTGGGGGTCGCCTCGGCAACTCAGATCGACCAGAAGATCAAAGGCACCCGCTAATTCTAGCTCCACATCACAAGTTAACCATGCTCATCATCATCGCAGAACATGAGCGATTACTCCACGCTGGACCACAATCAGTCTTGGCGAATCTTCGATTGAGATTCTGGGTTGTTAGAGGGCGCAATGCAGTTAAGAACGTCATCCGCAACTGCATGGAATGCGCTCGAGCCAAACCTATCTCAATCACTCCTCAGATGGGTCATCTACCAGCCGACAGGACAAAGGAATGTCGACCTTTTTGCAACACAGGAGTCGATTACGCCGGGCCAATTTACATCAAGGCAGGAACCAGACGCAGTCAAACCAAATTGAAGGGTTACATAGCTCTCTTTGTTTGTTTCAGCACAAAGGCCATTCACATAGAGCTAGTAACCGATCTGACTACAGCAGCCTTTCTCAGCGCTCTGAGAAGGTTCATATCACGCCGTGGCAGAGTAGTCAATTTATACTCTGACAATGGTACTAACTTCGTCGGAGCTGCCAGACAACTACAAGAACTCATTCAGACACTTCAATCAGCCGAACTGAAGGATGCTCTCTGTAACGAAGGAATCAAGTGGCACTTTATTCCTCCAAGGTCACCACACTTTGGCGGCCTCTGGGAGGCAGGTGTACGTTCGGTGAAAAATCATCTCAAGAGGATTCTGGGACAATCATTTTTAACATACGAAGAGTACTACACCGTGCTCACTCAGATAGAAGCCTGTCTCAATTCCAGACCCATCACATATTTATCAGATGACCCTGCAGATCCTCTACCACTAACACCAGGACATTTTCTCATCGGAGAAGCATTGGTAGCACTGCCTGAGACCGATGTAACAAGCATTCCAGATAATAAACTCATCATCTGGGACAGGTTGCAAAAAATGAAACAACATTTCTGGAAACGGTGGTCTGTTGAGTACCTCAGCAGTCTCCAGGAACGCACGAAATGGCGACGTGGCTCAGCAACAAACCTGGAAATCGACGATGTTGTCCTTTTAAAGGACAATCAACTCCCTCCGCTACAGTGGGTGGTAGGCAAGGTGTCTGCCCTTCATCCAGGAAAGGACGGAGTGGCCAGGAAGGCAACTATTACAACAGCAAAGGGAGAAACAACACGTGCAATCACACAATTGTGCTTACTCCCCAAAAAGAACGAGCTTATTAAGGACAATTAAGCTGTGAATTATTAGTGTCATGTGCAATTATTGAACCAAATTACGAAGTGCAACAGTTAATCAAAGTTTGTGATTTTTTAATTTAGAACATAAATCATTCAATTATTTCGAAAGCCTGGATTCGAGTCTTTCAAAGAGGGGAGGATGTTTGAGCTTCACTCAATTAAAAATATTTCTTCACTTTTAAACGGAGAACGACGAGTGTCTGCGTGCACTTTTCTAAGGGTCCCGTTAGTCAGTCGACGTCATTCGCACCCCCACTTTCCAGGGTGGGCCCGATCCCTCAACAGGCTTCAGTTAGCTTTCAATGCTTGAGTAGCGCGCCCGTGTTTTGACAATTTCCGCAAACAACGATAATTTTATACCTCTCATTGTTTTTCAACTCAATCATTTTTTTATATGAAATTAGACATTTTATTTATTGAGTATTCTGCTTTTTATAACCCTTTTCACTGTGCACAAATATTTACGTGTGTTTGATTAATAAATCAATTTTAAAGTCAGTGACGCATTTTTTCATTCAGTGTATTCAATCATTATGAGAAATTAAGTGAAACAACATTCCAGTTTCTAAACAATGTTACTTTGTTTGTTTTTGATTTGTTGAATTCTACTTGTGTTATGTTGCTTAATCAACTTTTGTGGGAAATGATTAAGAAAAAGGATATTCCTAACTATATTCAAATTCTCTTTGTGAAGTGAAATGTGGGACAAACCTAGAGCTCTGTCAACTTAGTTTTTGATTGCTGCAATTTTTTTTTTAAAAGGATGAGCCGAAAAGAAATTTAAAATTGTACCTGAATATGTACTTTTCCTATACCAATTGGTAATAATATTACCATCCTGACCCTTAATTAGTTCTACGTCCAAAAAACTGATTCTATTATTGTTCTCTACTTCGTGGGTGAACTGAAGTTTTGAATGAAAACTATTAAAATCATCAAAAACTGCCTGTAACTTTGCTAGAGGAACACATAATAAGGTATCATCAAGATACCGAAAGTAAACGGACAAAACAAAATCCAGCTTCTTGAAAGCAAAGACCTCCAAATCTTCCATAACTATTTCTGCTAAAATCGGAGAAATGACTGAACCTATGGGAGTACCGAATTTTTGACTATAAAAAGATCCATTGAATTTAAAATAAGTTGAGTTCATAATGAAAACTATCCCTTCAATAAAATCTTTTTGACTTAATCGAGTACGTGTTTTTATATTATCCCATCTATTTAAAATTTCCTGTTTAACCAATTTAAGGGGTATACTTGGAAACATTGCAACAACATCCAAAGAAATCATTACATGGTCATCAGGAACAGTTTTTTGAATAATAATTTTTTGGAATTCCCAGCTTTTTTTAATATTGTATTTGGAAGTTGTAATTGAGTCTTCAAGTATCAAATTAAAGTTTTGTTCTAAAAATTTCGTGGGAATTTCGATGAAAGTCTCTCTTCTTAATTGTTTCAACGGATTTTCATTCAATAATTCAAAGTTATCACGATTAGAAAGTAAATCCTCCATATCCCTAATATAATACGATTTCTTCATACAAACTGTAATATTGCCTTTACCAGCATTCATGCAAATAATATCAGGGTTGTTTTTAAGGAAACCTTTCTTTATCTTGAAATCTTCAGAAATTTCACGATCAATACTACTAATGTGCAAACAATTTTTATCAACAAAGTTCTTCGACAAGTGTAAAACCTTGTTTCAGAAATCCAGTTGATCCAATATTGGAATTTTGTGTATACTTGATTCAACATCTTTGACTATTTCCATCATTTGTTTCGATCTACTTCCGATCACATGATTACTAAAACCTTTACCTAATCTGAGAATATCTGTAACTGAATCAGGAATTTGAATATTTGCCAAATTTACAAACCAAGAATCCTTATCTAATTTTTGAAAAATCTTGTGTAAATTTAAATTTTGCTCTTGAATATTTTGTTGATCAATCAAAAAAAGAAAGTTTTTTTTTCTGTTTTAGTTGACGAATCAAGTTTTTTCTTGAAAATTCATTTTTGTGGGTTTAATCAAACTGTTTTTTATTTAAATATTTTTATGTTGAAATATAAACATTATTTCTTATTTATTCAATTACCTTTTTTAACAAATGTGTTGTTTCCTTTTCAGATTAGTCGAATGTCGCCAATGATGACTGACACCCTGGACTAAAACAGCTTTGCCAGGTTGCAAGGCGGCATGGGTCTGCCACGATTGTCATTAAAAAAATGTTTTCTATACGTTTTTTGCTTGACGGGAACGTTTTTGGTGATTATGAATGTTCGGCAAAAAGAAATTTGGCACAGTTCCCGTGCAGATGCCGGACAAATACAGTCCATCCGAGCGGCAGATGGCTCCCAAGTAAGAATTTTTAATGATAATAAATAACAACATTATTATTTAATTTATTCATTAACTAGAAAGAAACGTGCACGCTATGCGCGCTATCTCAGGTGGAAATACACTACTGGTCCCAGTACTGGGCATCTGTACTGGGCGAGTACTGGCAAACCGCTGGCGTACGATTATGCTGGAGTTAATTTTAAAAATGATAAAAAATAATTTAATTGTTTTTAGGACCATCCATTCATCATCATACGACAGCATATTATTATTTATAATTACAGAAGTATGAATTTCAAACTTTTTGTTTAATGTTAACACCCACTATTTCTATACTCTATAGATATAACAAAAAAGTTATTTAAATAATAAATAATAATTGATTCCGAGTAATTTGTCTATAAATATTAATGGTCCTGCTTAGTATGAATACATATATTACATTTTTAAACATTATTACAAATAAAATTTTTAACGCCATGGGGTTTCGAACAGCTATACATGAATCTATCGCCTAAATGAAATAATTTTTGAATAAATAATTTTAATCGATTATAATTTTTCTTCGTGTAATATTTTGTTTTTTTCGCGTTGTAGACCATTTTGCAATTTTTGATAATGTCATAAAATGTCATTTTTAATGAGCATTTAAAGCTTGTATCGACGAAACTTAGAAATTTCATCGCGTACTGCGACAATTTTTTTAATAACAAATTTTTTTAAACTTTCGTGTAACGTTTTGCTTTTTAGGTGTTCTAGACTATTTTATAACGATTAAGAATTAAAGCAAATGTAATTTTTTCTAAACATTCAGAATTAATCATAAAGATGGAACTTAGAATTTTTTTGCTTAAAAAGAAAACAGAAAAAAGTTATTTTTGAAATATTTGTATTAATAGTTTTTCGCAATTTAAGAACACATGAACCATATTTTTAAACGTATTTTTCAGATTTTTTCATAGTATCTATTATCTAAAATAAGAGGAAAGGAAAGCAAGGACAATATTTTTAATAATTGATGAAATTTATATCATAACATAACCTAAAGTTGTTCAAAATTTTTAATCTGATTTTTGAAGTTAAATGATTTTTGTTTAATATGAATGATTTCCGGTGAAAAATGATAGCATAACCTAAAATTGTTAAAAAATCGTAAATCTTGAAATCTATACCGATTTCAGGTGAAAAATGCGAGCCTTATCTAAAATTGTTTAAAAATTTTGTATCTTCATTGAAATCTGATGATTTTTTTATGAAAATTACACATTTCCGATATAAAACGCGAACAAAACCAATAATTGGACAACAGTGGTGTATTTACTGATTCTAAATGATATTCTGATAAATAATAATAATTAGAAAAATCCTATGATTTTTTTTCATCAAAAATAACCATTTTTGACGAAAAACACTAATATAACATAACAAAAAGTTGTTCCGATTTGTAAATCTTTAATGAAATGAAACTATTTTCGTTTGGAATAACCCATTTCAGGTGCAAAACGTTAACATAACCGTAAATTATTCCAAAATTATAAATCTTCTTTGAAAATCAATATTGCCGATGTGAAACACCAACATAACCTAAAATTGTTGAAAGTTGTAAATCGACTGTAAAATATAAGATTTTAAATTAAAATTACCAAATTCAGATGTGAAACGTCAAAGTTACCTAAAATTGTTCAAACATTATTAATTTTCTTTGATGTCTAATGATTTTTTAATAAAACTTTCAATTTATGACGAAAAATACTGATGCGAACCGGAATTTTTTAAAATTATGAATGTTATTCTTTCAAACAAAAATCATGAGTTCAAATCTGATGAGTTTCGTTTCAAAATACCAACTTTAGGTGAAACCTAACCTTCAGTAGTTCTAAAATTGTCAATCTTTTTTTAAATCTATACGAATTCAGGTAAAAAACGCAAGCATAATTTAAAATTGTTCAAACATTATTTATCTTCTTTGGAATCTAATTATTTTTTTATTTAAAGTACCGATTTTTGGTATAAAAAGGCCAATAAAATAAAAAATGGCGAATTTACTGATTCTGAATGATAATCTGAAAAATAATGATAACCGGGAAAATTGTATGATTTTTTAAATTGAAAATACCACTTTTCGGTGAAAAACACAAACATAACATATAACAAAAAATGATTTCAAATTGTAAATCTTTTTTGAATTTTGATTAATTTTGTTCAAATAACCCATTTACGATGAAAAACGTTAGCATAACCTTAAATTATTCCGAAATTGTAAATCTTCTTTGGAATCTATATCAATATTTACTGTCAAAACCGCTAGATGATTTAAAAAAAAAAATTTCCAAAATTATTGATAATTGGGAATTTTCACTGAAAAAATGGTTAGTTGTGTCAAATATTTTGTTTGTAGGATATGCACTGTGAAAAACGTTTATTTGAATCAAACGAAAAAATTGATATTATATAATTGAAATAAATCAATGTTTTGTTTGACATAAGAAAAAATTCAATTATTTGAATAAAAATGAAAAATCTACCTCATTATTTGAAAAATAAATAATTTGTTTAATCCGCCTTTTTTCACTTGAATAAAGGATTCACTTTGATTACATATATTTGAGTTTATACCAATTTTTGTTTGATTCTAACAAGAAATATAATCCACAAATTACAATTAACACTACTTAACCACCAAATTGAACATTTTTGGAATATATTTATAAAAACTAAATGAAGTTTAAAAAACGAAATATTTACTTCATTTAAAATAATAAATATGTAGAGTAAACATGAACTTTATCTAATTTATGCAAGGACTTTATTCAATTTTAATGAAAATCTATTCAAATCAAATAAAAACTTAAAATAAAGAATTTCATTAAATCGAACAAACAGTTTGTTTGGCCCCATATCAAAGAAGAAATTGGTTTGATTCAAATAAAATTTGAATTGATCAAACATTTTTCCTGGTGTGGTACTGCTATGCTAATAGTTGGGACAATCATTTTATTAGTTGCTGATACTAATTGAATAGTCACTGCAACTACACTTAGAAAAATATTTGTTTGAATCAAACAAATATTTTTTTGACCCTATATCAAAGATAGAATTTGCGTCATTAAAATAAAATTTGTTTAAGTAAAAAAATAGCGTGTTTGAATCAATTTTTTCAATCAAAAAATATTTGTTCTTGATAAATAAAAGATTTGCTTGACCCTACATCAAAGAAAGAATTTGTTTGATTCAAAGAAACATTTGTCTAAATTTGATGAAATAGTTGTGCTAACTAATAAAATAAGAGTATCAACTAATAAAACAGTAGCGTATCTTACAAACTAAATAGTTGGCCAAATTAACCATTTATTTTCAGTGTAAAACAACTTCAAGTAATGAAAATCCAGTCAGGTCTTCAGCAGTAATGATTGCGAGATTTTCGAGACATTTCGTTACACCACTTTTTTTTGGATAGGATCATAAAATCTGGAAAGAAAAAACAAAACGTTACACTCAAAAAAATGTTTGTTTGAATCAAACAAATTCTTTCTTTGATACAGAGCCAAGCAAATATTTTATGATATTGAACAAATATTTGTTTAATTCAAATAAAATTTATTTGATTCAAACACGCCAATGTTTATCTCAAACAAATTTTATTTGAATCAAACAAATTCTATGTTAGAAATAGCGTCAAACAAATGCTTTTTTTAATCAAACATTCTTCTTAGCGTGGTACTGCTATTCTATTAGTTGAGACATCAATTTCATTACTTGCTGGTACTAATTGAATAGTCGCTGCAACTAATGAAATTGTCGTGCCAACTAATAAGATAGCAGTATCAACTGATGAAAAAGTAGTACCATATCTCACAAACCAAGTATTTGATTAAATTAACCATTTATTTTCAGTGTAAAACAACTTCAAATAATGAAAATCCAACCAGGTTTTCAGCAGTAATGATTATGAGATTTTCGAAACATTTCGTTACACCACTTTTTTTAGATAAGATGTTCGTTTGAATCAAACAAATTCTTTCTTTGATAGATATGGTCAAACAAATATTTTATTGAATTAAACATATATTTTTTTGGTTCAAACAACATTGTTTGGCTCAAATAAATTTTATTTGAATCAAGAAAATTCTAGGTTTGATATAGGGTCAA
Organism: Andricus curvator; assembly: GCA_932195095.1. Taxonomy (NCBI): domain Eukaryota; kingdom Metazoa; phylum Arthropoda; class Insecta; order Hymenoptera; family Cynipidae; genus Andricus; species Andricus curvator. The sequence goes on along the minus strand of CAKNYM010045525.1, from coordinate 111,132 downwards.
AGAAATGTTTGTTTGATTGAAATATTTTTCTGAATGTATTGTAGAAAAATTCGTCTACTCTTGGAAAACAGTCTCAGTAACTTACAATCTTGAATAATTTAAAGGTGCTAAATGCAACAGTTGTGACGAACGTGGCAGAAATTTTTGTGGACACTACCGACCTTTCAAAAAGACCTTGGTACATGAAAGGTGGAAAGAGGCGACCTCAACCAGCTGTAAAACTTCGACATACCGGAAGACGATTAGCACGTCTTTGGCCCGATGAAGATCCGAAAGATGACAGGGTTTCAAATCAGGTAAAGTAAATTGTAATTAAATATTTTTTCATAAAAAAATTGATTTAAATAGTTTATTATGCACCAAGGGGAAGAAGCGGGACTTTTTCGACGAGTGTGTGTTTTCAGTACGAGTCGTAATGCCGTAAAAAACACTGTTAGCTGAAAAAATCGAAAAATGAGTTTTTTTTTTATATTTTTGGAATCGTGAAAAAAGATACATCTGATTATTGAAATAATTTGTTTCAATTGTTAATGGCTTTAAAAATAATTATTGCATATTTTTTTGAAAGCACCGTTAACTACAAAGATTGTATTTCGAGAAAAGCCGCAACTACATTTTTTATAAGTTGCAAAATGCAAAATTATAATTTGAAGTTTTATTTTTCATAATTAATAATTGTATTAAATTGACAAAAAGTTATATTGTTGAAAAACGTAATAGGTAAAAAATTTTTTTAAATCGTTTTAGTTCTTTTAAGTGGAAACCGTTAGTTGGAAATTTTTGAAAAAAATTATCTGATTACCTCCCTTAAGAGGAACTCATCATAATTTATTCGAGTTTCAAAATTTGTTAAATTCGTTATTTGGTACCTAAATTTATGTATAACTTAGTGATTTATTTCAGACTTAGGATTTACAAAATTTATTTTGTAATATTTTAATCTTTTGTTAAAATCTCACTGATTATAATCCAAGTATGTTTACATTTTTTTAAATTTTATTCAATAATTTCGACTTTCGGTGTTACTTAATACATTCGGAATTCATGTACATTTAGTGAATGAATATGATTTCATTCCGCTAAAATTTCGCATTATTCGTTATCCATAAAATTTAATAACAGTTATAACATTCTTATCTATATTTAGGTTAAAAACAGTTCGACTTCCAAATTATTGACATTTATAACAATAATAGCTTCGTGACTGATTTTCAAAATTTTTTAAATTAAACTATAAACAAAACTTTAAAAATTACATGCCTTTGAAATATAAGTCTTAATAATGGAATGATTTGCCAATCTATATATTTAAAGTTCAAGAATTATTAATTTTCACTTTTGAAAATTGTAAAAATTTGAATAGTGAATCTCTAAAATTGAATATCACCAAATTTAAAACATTCACAATTGAAGATTATAGAAGTTTTGCTTTGCAATTAAAACTTCTGTAATTTTGATCATTTACATTAGAAATATCATCAATTTGGAAAATACAAAATTAAAAACTCTTGACTTTTGATCTTCAAAATCATCAAAATTCAAGAATTTCAATTTTCGCATTTTTCAAAATTAAAGAGTTTTTAATTTTAAAACTTAAAAATTAAAGAGTTTTGAGTTGCAAATCGTCAAAATTGAAGATTTTGTCACTGTAAGTCTTCAAAATTTAACTATTGAAAAAAATGTTCCAAAGAATGTCCTGAATTATATACCATTAAAATATAAGTATTAAAAACTAAATAACTTGTTATACCATATTTTCAAAATTCAAGAATTGTCAATTGTATCTTTTAAAAATGGCTAAACTTAGAATTACAAATCTCTTAAAAAGAAAGATAATTATTATATACCTGCATATATATCAACTGCATTTTCAATAATTAATTATTATTTTTAAACAATTTTTTTGTGGAAATGAAAGGATCATATACAAGTTAGTTAAGAACTAACCAAAAAAGTTCAAAAAATGAGTTAGAATCCGCGAATCACGCGAATAAAGATTTTTATAAAAAATTGTTGTCAATATTCTCGTCTTTGTTCATTTTGCAGTTAACTTAATTTTTCTCTTTCTAATTATTTGTTTCAAATATGCCTTGAATTTGGTTGAAATCTTCAAAATCCCATAACAATCACTTATTATCCCTTAAAATCCGTGAAAATCCCTTAAAATCTCTAAAAAACGGTTAAAATCCTGGAGGTTCCCTAAAATATTTCGATATATTACCAGATTTCTCGAAATCTTTATAATAACTTGAAATATTTTAAAAGCCATTGAAATTCTTTGAAATTCCTTAAAATCCTTGATCAATTTCACACATCATCAGATTGTCAATATTCCGCTTTGATTGTCGAGGATATTTTTTTGGTTTCATGATGCCTTCACATCGAGTCGGTTTTCATAATTTAAGCAAAAGATTATGTAGAACACTCAAATTTTAGTTTCCGTGTATACTTTGGATTCTTTTGAAATCCCTTAAATCCTTTGAAATGTTTACAAATTTTTTTAAATCTCTTAAATTCTCTTAAAATCTTTAAAATCTCAATAAAATCCGCTGAAATTTTTCTAAATTCGTGGAAATACTTCGGTATCTCTTGACTTCTTTTGAAATATTTTAAAATCGCTTAAAATTTTTTTCAATCTCTCAAAATCCTTTAAAATTCCTTACTATCCTTTGTAATCTGCGGAAATTGTTCTTAGTTCCTCAAAATCCCTAAAAATCCTTGAAGACCCTTAAAATCCTGTAAGATTCGTTCAAGATATTGATATTCTCTGTCAAATTGTACTAGGTAATTTCTTCAAATTCTTGAAAAATAATCCCTTGAAATCTCTTGAAATCACATGAAAGTCCCTAAAAAGTTTGTGAAATCTGGTAAAATTCTGTGAAAAATTTGTAACTTTTAAAAATACTTTAAAAGTCATTTGAAATACCTTTCAATCATTTGAAATCTGTTAAGATCCTTCCAAATTACTGGAAATATTTGGAAATCCCTTGAAATCAATTGATTGGTCAACGCGATCAACTGATCGTTTGATAATTTAAATTAATCACCTCTAACCTAGGGACTAAAAAGAAGAACTTTAGCCCCGCCAAAGAATATCTTTGTACCCATCTTATGGGCATTGCAAATTGCTCAAATGATGCATATGTTACACAAAATTAAATTTCACATCATCATTTTTGGTACTTTTCAGGTGCTTTTGTTCTTTCTGAATCAACTGAAAAATCTTAATATTGTTTGAACAACTCGGCACTCTTTTAAATTAAAGAACTTATAAACAACTGCTATAATAACACAATATGTAATATTTTTACTATTTGCCGGTTAACTAGATCATCTGGTAAAGTTGTTATTATGAGCGTAACTTTCTTATTCCTCTCATCATATTACAAAATATTTTCAACTGAAGTGGATCAGTTTAACAAATTGTACCTTTCTATAATATTTTAATATATTTTTCCGTTTTCAGCTGATGTTCGTACCTCCGGACTACAACAAAACGAACGCTGAAATACCCTTAAAGAGAATATTGGTTCCCCATGGGATGGGTGAGGCCAAAGTTGGGCAAGATATTTTTATACAACAGGGTTGCCCCGTTAGTTCATGTACAATAACTCGTGATAATCCTGCCGAGGCTGACTTAATTTTATTCAAAGACTACGTGACTCACGTGGGACGAAGACGTCTCAATCAGGTATTTAAATCCCCATAAAATTCAACTCTTTTCATGTTGAATACATCGAGCATCTAAATTATTTTTTTCAAAGTCTTAATAATTTTCTTCATTGTTTGATCCTAAGACAAAATATAGGAAAAGTTATAAAATTATCTCAATAAGTTAGCAAAATACTATGGGAAATTACCTTCAAAATGACACCAAGAACTTAAAAAAATGTTCACTATTTTCTGAGTTATTAACATTCTTTAAAAACATTGAAGTTTGATGTTTGTGCCCCTTGAAAGTCCTGGGCCCATAACCTGTCAAAATCTACTTACAATTCATACTTTTTTCTACAGTTTAAACTTTGTTTAGTGCTCACTTGAGCGAAGCGCTTTTCTGAGTTCAATGACCCATAAAGTTCGATAAGCAATTGCCTGACATTTAGTAGCATTGGATCGATTTTTTCTGCTGATGGGATCGCACTTAATTCAGTAGATTTAGTGTCAAGCTGCTTTACTTGTTTAGGATAAAGTGAAGAGAAAAAAAATTGTCAGACTCATTGTCTCGTTGAAGGTTAACGTCAAGGTCAGATAAGGCTGCGGGAGTACAAATAGGTTTGTTAATTTGCTTTTTATCACCAATGAGTCTGATTCTCCACTCTAGGGTATCGCCCGCATGTCCGTGGTCTGGTTCGAATGTGTTCGATATAAACCAATTATTATCGATTGAAGGCATTAGTTTTTAAATGTTTTGATTTAAATAAAAAAAAGGCTCCATAATTTACGTTTGAAGTATTTTTAATTAATAAACAGAACGAAGCAATTTCTTTTTAAGGTATGCTTCTGAAAAGGTCACCCAAAATTATTGATTGGATACTTAGTCTAGAAATTACTTCTGCATCCCAGTTGAAAGTCCCAAGAGGATTTTTGGCGCAGGTCAATAAACATTAATTTATTAGCAAAAAAAAAAATTGTTTAGATTTTTTGTAAACAAATTTCAAAACTTCCGATATTAGTGACCAAAAATGATTTAGAGAACACACCTTTTCTAACTAGTCACGCCAAATTTCTTTTCTACCAAGAACAAAAAACATAACGTGTCCTAGTGGTGGGGAGTTTAAATCAGGGACCATGGAAAGGTGGGAGACGTTAGTTGAAGTGCGATCAACTATATCCTCGTCCTAATTTTAAATTCATAATACTAGGAAGCGTGTTTTCTTTTTGGTGTTGGAAAAGGTGTTCGTCGGGAGTAGTGAGAGGGGATGTGGGCCACATCCCTCTCATTCTTTGGAATATGTTTCAACACATTTTTCGTCCTTTCTTAAGTTGCTTCCTCAGGCTCGATTTTTAGCTCATATATTACAAATGACATGTTTTCTCCTACAAGGATGGATTGTTTGATGTAATATTTTAATCTCATAATCTCAATGGCATAATACACAACCTATAAGTGCCCTTTTTTTTGGAAAATGGTCTTTTTTTTTTTCAATTAATGGAAAATGTGCTTTACTTATGCGCCTGGAAACGAGCAATGCGCCACCGGGAAAGTATCCATGATGAACCGAAAACAGGCGCTCCGCGTTTCAAGAGTGCCTGTTTTCGGTTCATGATGGATACTTTCCCGGTGGCGGATTGCTCGTTTCCAGGCGCATAAATAAAGCACATTTTCTATTAATTAAAAAGAAAAAAAAACAAGACCATTTTTCAAAAGAAGGGCACTAATAATTTGTGTATTATGCCTTTGCGATTATGTGCTTAAAATATTATAGGAAACAATTCATCCTTGTAGGAGGAAACATGTCATTTGTAATACATGGGCTAAAAGTCGAGCCTGAGGAAGCACCTTAAGGTCCACCCTTTGATATTATTTATTATTTTACAAAATTTGATTGATTTTGGGACCTTCAACTGGGATGTAAAAGGAACTCCTAAGCCAAGTATCAACAATATTCTTGGGTGACCTTTTCAAGAGTACTATATTCTTCTTTTAGGGTTTCGTAGCCCATAGCAGAAACCCTTATAGTTTCGGTCACGTGTCCGTCCGTCCATCCGAAGATCCATCTGTCGTACTTTTTTCCAAGGAGTGATAGTGAGGGGCAATAAGCAGAGAAAAAAGGAGAAATGAGGATGTGGAAGTGAGAAAAAATAAGGGTTGGGGAAATAGAGGAAATGAGGGGAGTAGTGATAATGAGAGGACGAAAGTAGAGAACATTAGGGAGAAAAAGTAGGCGGAATAAATTTACGTGAGGGGAAGTAGGGGAAATGATTAGAAATAAGGGTGAATAGTGGAGGGGATGTAAGGGCTGGGGAAGGAAAGAAGGGAAAAGGGAGTGTTAGCTAAGGTAGCGAGAAGAGGAGGAAGAAGACGCGGAAGGGGCGGCGGAGCGTGTAGTGCGTGATGGGAAAGTAGGGGAGATAAGGGTGTGGGAGTGGGAAAAAATGTGGGGGTGGGAAGTAAGGGAAATGTGGGCAGCAATGAGAAGGAGGTGAGGGCAGTAGAGAAAATTAGGAAAAGGAAGTAGAGGAAGTGAGTGTTAGTGAGGGGAAATGATTAGAAATTAGGATGAGTGTTGGAGGAGAAGTGGGGGCTGAGGAAGTAAAGTAGGGAAAACGGAGTGTTAGCGAGAGTAACGAAGGGACGAGTAACTAGAAAATGAAGAAATTGGGAAAGGGGTGACGAAGGGTGAAGTGCAGGGTGGGGAAGTAGGGGAAATGAGGGCGTGGATGTGAGAGGGAATGGGAAAGTAGGGAAAATGTGGAAGGGAAGTGAAAATTGGTGGAAAGAAGTAGAGAAAGTTAAGAGGAACTGGAAGAAGTGAGACTAAGTGAGGGAAGGTAGGGAAAATGATGAGAAATGAGGTTGAAGAGTGTAGGGGAAGTGAGGGCTGAGGAAAGGAAGTAGGAGAAGGGGAGTGTTAGCTAGGGTAGTGACAAGAGGGGGAAGTAGTGGAAGATGAAGTTGGGAAAGGGAGGGCGGATGGTGAAATGTGGAATAGGAAAGTAGGGGAATGTAGTGTGAGTAGGGGACGGAAAATATCAAAGGGGGAGGTTTGAACGACTTAATTAACGTCTTATTAGGCCTCGAAACCCTTTTTTGTATGCATGTAGTGCCTACTTTGACTAATTTTTGAATAATTGTGATGTCGAAATATTTTTATTTCAGCAAAATCACATTGCATTTTGAAATTAAAACACATAATTTGATAATTTCATGTCATAAAAATTACTTGCTTAAAATTTGTACACCTTCAGCTCGTTGATATACAATTCAGCAAAATTCGTCTCAATTGTGGATGTCATATAGGGACATGTTGAGTTAAGACAAATATCTTTCAATTCTATATTTTTCTTTCTGTATTTAAGGCAAACGAAGGTTTAATTACAAAAATAAAAAAATATCTTGTCGTTTGTCTTTCTATCTATAATTATAAAGAAGGACATATTAAATGATATTAAAATATTGAAAAAAATAATAATTCTGATATACACGTAGAAATTAGTATTATTGAATTAAAGAAGATAAATATAACAAAATCACATATTTCTGATTTAACCTTTCAAAAGTTGCCTAAAAGTCTGTTCCCCAATTTTGTTGAGTAAATTTTTATTTACATACGCGTTAATAATTAGGACGTTATAAAAAAACAAAGGGTTTGATCGAAAAATTGAAAAAAATCTTTGGATTCGCCTCGAAAATTTCTAAATAAGCTTCGTTTTTTCAAACTATTTAAAAACAAAAGCGAAATATGTTTGAATATGTTAAGAAATTATTTTGATATCTTTAAAAAAATGAATTAACATTTGATTTGTTGAAAAAATGTCGGTAAAGTATGGTTTAAAAAAAAGGCCGTGTCTACGTATACCAAAATTTCGGTACAAGTAGCCAGATTTTTTCAGTACTCATAGGGGGAGCTGGAGAAGGGGCTATTCCGTTTCTCCGACCGGACCCTACGTTTCTTTATAATGATTTGCAAAGTTTTGATTTATTAAAAATGATTTAATTGTTAAAAAATTTCTGAGAAAAAAATGACACAGTCAAATATTTCGAAGACGAATCCAAAGGTGTTTTTGGTTTTTCGAGCGGACGCTTAGTTTGTTTATAATTGATTACAAAAGTTTGAAATTCATAGATGTGGGAAACTTCAGGGTCCTATTTTTAGATGCATTTACTCACAAACTAATATTAATAATATTTAAATATTTAGTTGAGTCTATCTGACAATGGAAAAAATCAGGAGTTCTACGTATATAGAAAAATTCGTGTTTGATCTTCATAGAGAGAGATGTAGTTACAAACAGAAAAATTTTCGAAGCATAATTTTTTTTATTTTCTGGAAAGATCAACACACACAGTTATCTTGTTCCTTATTATTTAATTTATTCTATATAATATTCAACATTTTCAAATTATTAAATAATTGTTAATAATGATTAATTTTTTCTTCTATTTAGGTATGGATGCTCTACTTTTTGGAATGTCCTTATCATACACAGAGTGTGAAGAATGTTTTAGTGAATTGGACTGCAACTTATCGCCGAGATAGTGACATAGTAGCGCCATACGAAAGATGGCAATATTTCGATCCTAGTGTTACTCAAATACAACAGACTTTTAATTATGCTGCGAACAAGACGAGAAAGGTAAGAAATTAATATAGTTTTTTAGAAAAACCACACTATCATTTCGATTTTTTAAAGTTTCGTCATTTCAAAAAAATCCACGCTTGTTACATGGACCGCGATGCGAGATTTTTTCAACCTGGTTAGATCAGGCGGTAGCGCTCCGAGTTTGCAACCGGAACGTCCGGGCTCAAATCCTGCAGACGGAATTTTTTGCCAATTTTTTTTTCATTGCATTTGACTATTAAATTTATTTAAATAGCAATAATAATTTTAAACCATTCTTTTCATATGCAAAAATTGGTATTTTCAACTTTTATCATTTTTAAAGCCAATATTTCAAGGATAAGTCAGGGTTGGGACATCCTTGGAAAATCCTTATTCCTTATGCAATTTTTTGTTAAAAAACACCACTCATTACTCTTATTTCAAATTATGATTATTATAATAATAGAAAATGTCTTTCATTCATATTAATATATTTGTATATAATTTTATTATACTATTTCTTCATATTTGGATATTTATTTTATTCCTATTATATTATTTTTTATATATTTTATTGTTATCTTATATAAAAATTATAATTACGAAAATATTAGTGTTGAATTGAATACAAATTTTTAGAATTTTCTTCGTGAAACTTTTCTTGGAGGAAAAGTGGTAAAGTTTGAAAATATTAATTTTTTCACATAAAAGAAAATTGTTAAAAAAGAATGTTTTGGCTTGATTTCAATAAAATAATTAATCAATTAAAATAAGAAAATTGAATTAAAAAGATTAGAAAAAGATGCTGGCAGCACAAATCGAGTGCGGACTCTTCGGTTACAAAATCAGAACGCTACCGCCTAATCAAACCGGGAGTTGAAAGACTCCCATCGCGGTCCATGTAACGTGCGTGGATTTTTATAAAGCCATATTAATCGATAATGGCTGAAAAAAACTTTAGAATATTGCAAGTTTGGTAATGACCTATTACCAGTTTTTTTGAACAGCACGATGACGTAAATAAATAAAAAATTTGTTCATAAAAAAGGAATAAAAAATTTGTGGTTTTAGTTTAAAAACCGAATATTATTTAATAAACCGACTTCGAAGGTGGTAAAATTTTTAGTATTTCTAGAGAATTTGAGAGAATTCTCGTTTTTTATAAAGTTTTGAAGCTGAAATTCTTTTTAATTGTGAACTAGTGTTTTCTATTATTTGCAGAGTAAATAAAATAATTGAATTTGATTATCGCTTTAAAGTTCCTGAGAATTTTTTGTCAAGAACGGAATAATTATTCAGAAAGACATTTATTGACTGAAGGTATAGAGCTCTTTATCTATTCATTTTTATTGATTCATATATAAAGTTGGACATATAGCAAGTGCAACGAACTTCAAAACTTTGCTGCACTGCGGGTGGTTTGATTTCCAATTTCCTCCCTCACTAAATCTACAATCGTAGATTATCAATAATAAAGTTAATATCGATATTGCTTCCTCATAGAGAAAGGTTTGTAATGACCTACATTTTAAAGTCGACTTTTTTGACATATTTAGATTTAATTCGACCTGATGAGATCGAAACTACAATTATAAAAATATTTCCTTGTACGTGCAACTTTTTTCTGTTCGCCTTATCTCGAAAATTAGAAGGGCTTTGATCGTGACATTCAGAAGAATTGCATTCTCGATTGATATCCAGGTCTGATAGGATTTTGACCTAGATCGGCCATTTGGAAGTGGTATTTTTTTGACTTCAGAGATTTCGAAAAATAATTTACTTTTTTATATGAGAAAAACTTTTTTGATATTCAAAATACAATACATCTAATGTAATTGTTCGCGTCTTCGAGATGCATCGACCGACTTATTGCTGAAACTTTCATGGCCTAACAGTACCGATTTATGAAGTTTCAAGAAAATAGTTCGGTTTTTATGAACAAAACTTTTTTGATATCCAAAATAAAACAATACTATATGTAGTATAATGGGTTGCGTCTTTGAGATGCATCAACAGACCTATTGTTGAGCCTTTTATGACCCACTTGTACCGTTTTATGAAGTTTCAAACAAATAGTTTATTCGGTTTATATGACAAAAACTTTTTTTTAAATTCAAAATACAGCAATACTATATTTAGTGTAGTTGTTCGCGTCTTTGAGACTCATTGATAGTCCTATTGTTGAACCTTTTATGTCCCACCAGTATCGATTTACGAAGTTACAACACAATTTGTGTATTCTGTTTATGTGGAAAAAACTTTGTCTCATTTTGGGAACACTACAGTACTGTATCTGACATGTTTGTTCGCGTCTTCGAGACACGTTGAATGATCTATTGACGTACCTTTCATGACCTCTCATGATCTAGCAATGCCGAAATATAAATTTAAAAAATACATTGTTTATCTTCCTGATGCGAGGAAAACTTTTTTAATATTGACGACAATAATGTATATGATATATTTGTTCGCGTCAAAAGGCGCATCGATTGTCCGATCCAATCGAAGAACCTTTCATGACCTACCATAACCTACCAATATCATTAAAATTTTTGTTAACAAAATTACTTACCCTGTTTATAAGAGGATTTTTCTTGATATTGGAAATCTGACAGTACTATATTTTATCTAATTGTTCGCGTATTCGAGACGAGTGGATTGATCTATTGCCGAACTTTCGACGACCGTTCTTGAATAATCAATAGCGACTTAGAAAGTTTAAAAAAAAGTTACATTGTCTCTATGAAAAAAACATTTGTTTTAATTTTGAGCATAATACTACCGAATGTTAAAAGGTTGTTTATTGCAACAGAATAGAATATTATAAGATAGAAACACAATCTTAACAAATATTGAAAGTATCTATTTTTTTATTTTTTTAGAGAAAAACCTCCCTCTATGAAAAATGAAATTTATTTGACACCTATGAGGAAGCATAATGCTCATAAAATGAGCAGAAATGAATACACCCATGGTGAATATATTTATAGTACTTCCCAGCGGTATTTAAAATTTATGAAGTACGATTTTATATCCCTGCACCAACGTTACTTTGTCTCGTGTAATAATAAGGGCGTGTACGAGACGTTCGATAATTCAGATCACCTATTCATGTGAATGCGACGCATCCTCTATATGGAATTTAGGTCAATGGATATGTTCCATCTTCTCTCAAAGTGTGATGCTCACTCAAATTTTAGGATGAAAATCCTAAGGCACAAATATTTTTCTATCAGGGGAACAGCTCCTAAGGGGCCGCACAGTGTAGCCAAAAGCACTTTTTGTGGACAAAAGGCTGTCTACAACCCAATTATCAATGGATTTTTACGTTTTTTTTTCAAATGACCATAAGACTTTCGGGTATATCGAGTCGGTGCGAGAATTTTGATTTGGATAAACCAAAATTTTTAATTTAACAACAAAATAAACAACATTTTTATCCTAACTTTTCAGATGTACCTTTTCTTGTAAAATCTGCGAATTGACTAAAGAAGAGCTTAAGTCAGTGTAATTACTATCTAGCAATAGCTTCCAGTAGGTTAGGGTAAGAAATAAAGTTTTTTCTAATGTTTTAAACAAATTAATGAACAAAAGCCATTTTTTGTGATTTGCAATGATTAGTTGTTTGAAATTCACAGTTCTCATATAGAATATGAGAGAAATGTATGCCTAATTATGATTATTTCAAAATATCTGCTGCTTGGCAGCATTATTTGAACAATTTTTATAAACAAATACACAGTTTTCGTATGTCGCAATGAATAGCCTCCATTTTTTTTGCAGAATCGACCAAAAATATATTGCCAATGACCTCTTGCTTTCATTTTTTTTTCAAAATAACAACAACTGGTAATTATTTAAACAATATTTGTGAACAAATTCACATTTTTAAGATTATTCCACGAATAGGGCCAATTTTTTTCGCGGAACCTACTAAAAATGTATCGTTAGTGATTTCTAGCTTTAATTTTGTTCAAATTGATAAAAAATATAAAGTCTTAATTTTCTTTGCGGAATCAACCAAAAGTGTCTTGTTAATTATTCGTTCTTGTCACAGTTTTATAATTAGGAAAAGGTGTTGATTGTTTAAACAATATTCATAAACAAATTCACAGTTTGACCATTTTTAAATGATAAATTTTTTTTGCGAAGTGAGCTAAAAAACCCAAGGTCATCACGTGTATTAGTCAAAGGTGTGATGGGTTTTTAGTTACTGTTTTATCAAATTATGTTTTTTATTGGGAATCGTATCTTGACAACAATCGAATATGCTGGTAATTTGAATTTGTTTATAAATATTGTTTGAACAGTCAACACCTTTTCCTAATTAGAAAAATGTGACGAGAAGGAATGATTGGCAAGACATTTATTCTTGATTCCGCAAAGAAAATTAATACGTTTTATGAAAAAATGGTCAAACTGTGCATTTCTACATAAATATTGTTTAAATTATGAACAGGTCTTGTTAATTGAACAAACAAGGCCACAAGGAGTCCTTGGGTAAGACATTCGTAGCTTACTTCACAAATCATCATCATAGAAAAGAGTCATTGAAAATACATTTTTAGTTGATTTTGCGAAGAAAATGGAGCCTATTCTTGGAAAAATGGTCGAAATGTGCATTTATTTATGAAAATTGTTTTAAAAATTAATATTTTTTATCAATTTCAACAAAATTACAGCCAGAAGTCACTAACGATACATTTTTAGTAGGTTCCGCGAAAAAAATTGGCCCTATTCGTGCAATAATGTTAAAAATGTGAATTTGATTATAAATATTGTTTAAATAATTACCAGTTGTGAATTTGAAAAAAATAAAAGCAGGGAGTTATTGGCAATACATTTTTGGCCGATTATGCAAAAAAAAATGGAGTCTACTCATTGTTACATACGAAAACTGTGTATTTGTTTATAAAAATTGTTTAAATAATGCTGCCAAGCAGCAGATATTTTAAAATAATCATTATTAGGCATACATTTCTCTCATATTCTATATGAGAACTGTGAATTCCAAACAACTAATCACTGCAAATCACATAAATGGCTTTTGTACATTGATTTGTTTAGAACATTATAAACTATTTTTTTTCTTACTTTAACCTACTGAAAGCTATTGCTTTATTGTTTTATTGTTAGGATAAAAATATTGATTATTTTGTTTTCAAATAAAAAATTTTGATCTAGCCAAATCAAAATTCTCGCATCGACTCGATATACCCGAAAGTCTTACGGTCATTCAAAAAAAACGTCATAATCCATTGAAAATTGGGTTGTAGACAGACATTTGTCCACAAAAAGTGGTTTTGGCTACACTCTGGGCCGTGCATCATAGGGTGATTTTTTTTTTTGAATTCGTCCAGGCAGCCCTAAAAATCGTTCTTTTTGCCAAAAAATAACCCCTGATTTGTTTCAGAATTTAAAAAATATATTTAGAGGTCACTCAAGGCCATTTCCGGGCAAAAATGCTCATTCCTAATTGAATTGACGCTGTTCATCAACTCTTCATTTCTGGCGCGTATGAATTGTGTTCTTTACAATTCAATATTGCACTCAGATTTTTTCAGATTTTTACAATGACAATCAAAGGTCGATCAAGGCCATTTTAGATGAAAAATGGTCATTTTCAATTAAATTGACGCTATTTATTCATTATTAATTTTTGGCGTGTATGAATTTTGTTATTTAAAATTCAATATTGAACTTAGATTTTTTTCAGAATATTACAATAACATTCAAAGGTCGATCAAGGCCATTTTAGGGAGAAAATGTTCATTCTTAATTAAATTGACGTTATTATTATTATCGATTAGCGATTCGAACTCGAAAGTTCATCGCCTCATCTACCCGAAACCGCCACACATCTCTATCCTGTGCATCCTCCACCCAGTTTAAGTAATCATGTCCTAGTTCTTTTAGATCATCCCTTACATTTTTCTCCCATCTGATTCTCGGTCTGCCTAGAGGTCTCTTACCAATCGGTTTCCCTCTTAAAACTTGCGCCACTGTTCTTTCATTGCCCATTCTTGCTACATGCCCCGCCCATCTTAATTTACGCGCTTTCATTACTCTATTAATATTTGCTGACCCGTAGAGAGCGTGTAACTCATCATTATGCAGTTTCCTCCATTCACCAGTCTCTTCGTCCCTCTTTGGACCATAGATTTTTCTAAGTAATTTATTTTCAAAAACTCTAAACCTATTCTCCTCTCCTTTCGTCAGCGCCCACGTTTCACACCCGTACATAACGACCGGCATTATTATTGTTTTGTAAATTCTTACTTTGATGTTTCTAGATAGCAATCGCGATTTTAGTAGTGTGTTTGCTGCATAGTAGCACCCATTGCCAGCGTGCAGCCGTGCGTTTATTTCCGGTTTAATATTATTTTTGCTAGTTATAATAGACCCGAGGTATTTAAACTCGTTAACCCTTTCGAATTTCATATTTCCGGCCATAAGATCCCCGCCTACATTACTTTGTTCGGATCTGACGACGGTCATATATTTTGTCTTTGTTTCGCTAACTTCCAAATCAATATCTTTGGCTTTTGTTATCAAGATTTCTGCGTTTTTAGCTACGGTTTCTTTATCATCCCCTAGTAAGTCGAGATCATCCGCATATCCAAGAATTTGTATTACCCCATTGAGGGTAGCACCGGTCGGATTCGCCTGCACTTGCCTAACCACGTATTCTAAAACTAAGTTGAAAAGGACGCACGAAAGTGCATCGCCCTGTTTCAGGCCATCGCGGATCGAAAACTCTTCCGATAAACTTCCGTTTGCACGTATTCTACCCCTACTGCCGCTTAAGCAAATTTCGATAAGTCTAACTAATTTTCTTTGTACACCCAAGAACTCTAGGATTCAGTACATTCGTTCGCATATAATAGAGTCGTAAGCTTTTTTGAAATCGACAAATAGCTGATGCACTACTTCATTAAATTCCCATTTCTTTTCTAACAGTTGTCTAATTGTAAACATTTGATCGCTTGTAGATCGGTTTCGGCGGAATCCACACTGGTAATCCCCAATGATTTCCTCGGCAAAAGGAGTTAGTCTACTTAAGATTACATTGGACAGGATCTTATAACATGAAGGCACAAGTGAAATTCCCCGATAATTGTTACAATTCGTTTTATCGCCTTTTTTGAAGATAGGAATAATAATAGAGGTATTCCATTCCTCCGGCATGCGCTCTGTTTTCCAAACTGCGCGTATTAATTTACAAATTTGCCTTGTGAGGCAAGGGCCTCCATTTTTTATCAGTTCTGACGGTAGGTCGTCGATGCCCGCGGCTTTGTTATTTTTTAACTTCTTTATGGCCATTTCTATTTCTATATCAGTAGGATCATCAATTAATAGATCAACAGTGTGGATTTCACCGAGATAACCTTCAACGGGGGCTTCGCGTACATTTAATAACTTATCGAAATAGTTTTTCCATAAATTCAGTCTCTCTGTCGCATCGGCTACTAGATTGCCATTTTCGTCCCTCATTACTTCCGTTCTACTTTGAAAGCCTTTCCTTATAAAATTGATTCCCCTGTACATCTCACGCGGGTTATTTTGTTTATTATGCGTTTCTATTGCTAGTATTTTATTCTTTTCGCACTCCCTTTTCTTGGATCTATAAAGCCTATTTGTACTTTTACTAATCTCGAGATACTTCTTATGTGTTTCATCGCACTTATTTTGTAAACTAATTAGTTTGGCCTTCCGACGTTTTTCAAACCAAAGTTTGCACTCTTCGTCAAACCATGGTTTGCTATTGGTTACTTTCTTTAAACCTATAGTAAGTTTCGCGGCTGTCTTTATCGCCTTTTTCATATTGCTCCACAGGGTTTCCGAATCCTCCACGTAATTATCGTTATCGTCTCTCTGTTCTTGGAGAACGTCGAAACTATTAGAGATCTCAACTTGATAATTTAATATTTCTGTTGGTGTTTTAAACTTATCTATATTGAAACGAACTTTTGGCTCTGTGCGGCTTCTTTTGTTACTTAACGCTAGCCTAGATCTTAGTTTTACCATCACGAAAAAGTGGTCTGAATTTAAATCCGCTCCCCTGCACGATCTTATATCGAGAATGTTTGTATGACGTCTTCTGTCAATTAGAACGTGATCAATCTGATTGCGAGTGTTACCATCTATTGATTGATTATTTATTTCTGACGCGTATGAATTTTCTTCTTTACAAGTCAATATTGCACTCAGATTTTTTTTCAATCTTTTAAAATGACATTCGAAGGTGGCTTAAGGTAATTTTCTTAATTAAATGTTGATTTAATTAAATTTTCTCTAGTTCTCTTTTGAGAAAGATTATGAATTTATTCATTGCAGCAAAACAATTTGTCAAAAGGTTTAATAACTGCCTGTTATATTACTTTAAGGTCCACTCAAGGTCATTTTGCGAAAAAAGATCATTCAAAATTTTTTTTTTTTTCCATGGTAGTTTTTTTTTTATTTTCCTTTAAATTAAAAATTGAAAACGCTTAAACAGTAGGATATCGCAGCTTTATTAATATATGATCAAGTTCCGTTCTCAAATTGTAATTACGAAGAATTACTTATCATAAGTGCAGAAGAAGGGGTAATGATTTACCTTTTAGTAAAGAAAGAGGAAAACTTAGTTGGCGATAAACTACCATCTAATATGCAAGTGTTCGTAACAACTTGACTAATTTTTTTTTGCCGAACTGAATAAATTGACACTGTTTCTTCATAAAAAAACTAGAGAAAATTTAATTGAATCAATATTTTATCAAGAAAATCATCTGGAGCCATCTATGAATGTCATTGTAAAAATCTGAAAAAAATTGAGTACAATATTGAATTGTAAAGAACACAATTCATGAGCGCCGGAAATAAATAATTAATAAATAGCTTCAATTTAGTTAAGAATATCCAGGTTTGCCCTAAAATGGCCTTGAGCGACTTCTATATATTTTTTTAAAATTCTGAAACAAATCAGAGGTCATTTTCTGGGCAAAAGGAACAATTTGTAGGGGTGCCAAGTTGAATTGAAAAAAAGCAAAAAAAAATCACCCTAGTGCATAATTTACGTAAAGCCTTTTGGGTAGAGGGGGATATTCAGAAAAATGATTGTTTGAATGAAATAAATTCTTTTTTTGACATAGGGTAAAACACATATTTGATTGATTAAAACAAAACTTATTTGATTCCAGCACACCATTGTTTCATTCAAACCAATTTTATTGGAATCAAACAAATTCTAGTTTTTATATATAGTCAAACTAATATCTGATTGATTAAAACAAAGCTTATTTGATTCACACACACTATTATTTAATTGAAATTTTGTTTGAATCAATCAAATTCTAGTTTTTATATACAATCAAACAATTTTTCAGATCTTTTTCAGATTTATTATAAATTATTGTAAATTTTCAGATTGAAAATCTGAAATGATCAACAATCAAATAAATGTTTGTTTTGATGAAAACAAACCTTCATCTGAGGGTGTGTAGTCAAAATCATTTCTTACGTAGGATATTTTCACGTCTGTGAATCACTAAAAAACAAAGGTTTAACAATTCATCTTTTCAGCTGGAGATTCATCATTTAAGTTAAAAATCTTCTACTTTGGTTGAAAATTTGTTTTTGTTCATTTTTTGTTGAAAATTTTAATATTTCATTTTTTTAAAAGAATGTTTCTATTTTATTTGAAAATTCAACTATTTAGTTGAAAATTCGTTTGTTTTTTAAATAGAAATTAAATCCTTTTTGTTGAAAATTCAACCATTTGGTTGAAAATGTATTTCCTTTGCTGAAAATTCATCTTGTTTGATAGAAATTTAATTTTTTTTAAATGTAACGGGTTAGTTGAAAACTAATGTTTTTTAGTTGAAAAATAAACTGGTTTGTTGAAAATGCGTCTTTTTATGGTAATCAACCGTTCTAAATTTAAATCTTTAACCTTTTTTTGGTTGAAATACCAACTATTACATTTTTCTTTGAAAAATCCTTTTTTTTTTGTTAGAAAAGTAATTTTTTAACTGGAAATTTAGCTATTCCATTTTTTATAGAAAATTTAGCTTTTTTAGTTAAAACTTTCACTATTTGGTTAGAAATTTATGTCCTTTGTTAAAAATTCGTCTTTTTTATGGAAATAAATCTTCTCGATTGAATATTTGAATGTTTGGTTGACAATTGAAGTATTTTGTTCAAAATTATTTTCTTGTTGTTGTAGAGAAGCAATTTTTTGTTCAAAATGCAACTGTTTGGTTTGAATTAAATCTGTTGAAGTTGAGGCTTCAAGTTTTTATGTTGAAAATTGGTCTATTTTGATTATATTCAACAGTTTTTAATTTAAAATAAAAATATTTTTTACTTGAAATATCAACTGTTACATTTTTCGTTGAAAATTTAACTTTTTGGGTTAAAAATGCAACTACTATGTTTAAAATTTGTTCTTTGTCTGTTAAAAATTAATTTTTCAAAGTAAAAATTCAACTGTTTGGTTGAAAATTAACTTTTTTATTAAAAATTCAAATTTACGTGTTGAAAATTCAACTGTTTTGTAGAAAACTCGTTTTGATGGCTGTAAAATTCAACAATTCAGTAGAAAATTTAACTTTTCAGTAGAAAATTCGTTGTGTATTTGAAAATCAATTTTTTGTCATAAAAATTTAAGTATTGCAGTTTTGGTTGAAAAAGTATCTTTTTTAGTTTAAAAACTCAACTATTTCAATGAATATTCGTTTTTTATTTGTTCAGCATAAAAAATAATTTCAAATTTTCCCAGGAATCTCAAGAAAATTTCTTATTATCTCAAAACCTTTCTAAAATCCTTGAAAGCTTCAAAATTTTATTTCAAAATCTTCAAAAATCGACATTTTGTTAAAAATGTTCAAAATTTCTTCTTATTTTGAATTATTTATGAGATGTTCTTAAAACTTTTAAATGTCTCTTTAGTTTATTCGAATATTTTCTTTAAGAAACCTGCAAAATAAGAAAAAAAATGTTTTGAAATCATCCAGATTTTTTCATGACAATTTGGGAAATATTTTCTAATTTTTTTTAAATATTCTCCTAAAATTCATTTTTTCAAATAAAAAATCATTTTGAATTTTGCTAGGAATCTAAAGAAAAAGTTGCTATTCTTATAAAAGCTTTCACAATTCTTGAAATAATTTTAAGTAACTCTTAAAATAACTTAAATTTTTTCTAAACTAATAAGTGTTCAATTTTTATTTATACATCAAAATTCAAAAATTTCACTTTCAAATAATTTTTTTTTAATAATACAATTAAAATTGTAATTGTCAAACTTTAAATTTATCTCTCTCAAAATTAATTTAAAAAGTTAATAACTGAACTTAACACTGAAATAACAAGTTGGAATCGAACTTATTTTGAATTCGTAAATAATTTTTCACAAAAGAGAAAAGCTAGAAAGATTATTTTAAATTGCACTATATCATCGAACGATATAAAATTTGAGATATTTCAAGTGATTAGATCGATTTTTCTTCTAAAAATTGGTTAAATTACTGTTTAAAAAATAAATTGATGTCATTTCTCGGGTTTCCCGGTTTCCCGCTCCAGCGACCACCCTGCAAATGGCCTCGCGGATGTTAAAATCGACATTCAGTGTCAAAACCCTGATAAGAGCGTTCTCAAACTTTGTTAATAATAATGTTTTCATACCTATCAAAATTTTTGCAGAATCTTCATCTAGTAAGACATCTCTGTCCGCTCACAACTCCTTTGCCAACTTTTTTGGGGTGAGCTTTTGAAGCTCGTCGAACCATTTTGACATTTTCGTTGGAAAAGTATACAATGATCTACCTAATAACTGAAAAAAGACATTATATATATATATATATATATATATATACGTATATTTATTTATAATACATCCTGTATATCCCAATTGTTTTTTTGCATCATTCGAAATAAAAATTTCGTTTTGATTAACCTAACCTCCAAATTAAATTACATATTAGAATAGTTATAATATTACGATTTAATGATTATATTAGTATATAATATAGTTGATCATTATGTACTTACTCAATAACACCAATATAAATCCTTTGATTCATAAATTTATTCACCACAATATTAAAAACTTCGAGACCGCTTCCTTCGCTTCTGACCCCGTGTGGAAAAATTTCGTGGCGCTGTACTGTTTCTGTCCAGTCCGCCTTGAATCGACATTGGCGCGCCACAGGCTGACTGTCCAGTGGCTAGACTGGGATGTAACGCTCGGATCGACTAGTTTTTAGACAGATCGGCTATTTTGATAAAAAATTATTAATAATTAAATAATATAATTATTTTTTATGCCATAAAAGTCCAATATATAGATTTTGCAGTTAATTAAAAATATAAAAAAAGTTTTTGTACACAAAAAAATGAAGAAATGATTTTCCGCAAATCTGTTGTACATACGCCGGGTGTCGAACTTCTGATGTAACTTCCTATTCTATTGTTGTAACTTTGTCCCGTCGCCTTAACACCTCGGCCATCTAAAAGTTAAATTTTATTTCTTTTTTGTCGGACATGAATTTCAATTCATTACATCCTAATATTTATTTCAATAAAACATGAACAATTTTTAAACATTAAAAGTGCTTGATTTGTGAATAAATCATTGAAAAAAATAAAGTTTGTATGATGTTACTTGCGATTAGACTACGAAATAAATGATTGTTTATTATTTCAAATAATTAATACGTTAGGCTTAATTATCATTTACGGAATCAATAAATAATTAAAATAAATTAAATAAATCTTTTATAATAATATTTGATTTTCTGGAATATCATGAATATTATACATTGCATTATACATATTATAATTATTATAAATTCAATGTAAATTCATTATAACTTCACTATATAATTAAATTGAAACAAAATGTTTTTAAACATTC
Source organism: Andricus curvator (assembly GCA_932195095.1). NCBI lineage: Eukaryota > Metazoa > Arthropoda > Insecta > Hymenoptera > Cynipidae > Andricus > Andricus curvator. The sequence continues at coordinate 89,969 of CAKNYM010045525.1, read as the reverse complement.
TTCAAAAAATCGTTCTTGAAACTGCAGTTCTTGTATTAAGATTTCTATCACCTTCAACCATTATTGTTTACTATCTTAAATATGTGATAGTCTACATTTAATTATTGCTTGAGCATTTGTACAATTGTTTATTGTAATTTCCTAAATCTTTTATTCACAAAAGATTATTTTCTAAATTCACCTCTGTCATTTTTGTTTAAGTCCAAACCGTGATTCTATCTAGAAACTAGCTAAAATCTGGATAATCTTTATATATTCAAATTCGTAACGAACTCCTAGATAGCGCCAAGAATGGGACTAGACAGCAGAAAGGTTTGAATCAAACACGTAGTATAACTAGAAAGCGCCAGTGTAGTGCCAGGCTAGTATTGCGTGAATAGACAGACTTGAGAAAAACTGTACTGGCTTTAGCATGATTCAAGACTGCCATGAAATTTTTCCACACGGGACACTTCTGACACAAATGCATAACTTCAAATGGCGTAGCCAAATAGTGAACCATGTTAACTAATTGATATTAGTAAAACTTATACTAATTTATTAGTAAAATACTTACTATTTTAAAAGTCAAACATCAAAATATTACTATTTTGTTAGTGAACCATACATTTACTAATTTAATTGGTAAAATTTTCACTAAATTCGATTTTGAGAGCCCCCCCCCCCCCTTTTGAGTTGTTACGTAATTTAAGTACAGTCCCATTATTTACTCTTTCGTTTAAAATAAGTTAAAGCACAAGAATTGAATATAGAATTGACTAGTTTTCGAAATTGGAATTAATAATGTTTTTTTAATTTTCAGGTCGCCTGGTTCGTTTCTAATTGCCATCCTCGAAATCAGAGGATGCATTATGCCAAAGAATTATCCAAGTATATCCAAGTCGATATTTATGGTGCTTGTGGCAGCTTACGTTGTCCACGATCTCAAGCTCAAGCTTGCTTCGACATGCTGGATGCTGATTACAAATTCTACCTCGCATTTGAAAACTCAAATTGCCGGGACTACATAACAGAGAAGTTCTTTGTTAATGGACTTGGGTAAGGATAAAATAATTATTTTTTATTTTAATTTCCTGAAATATCTGAAGTCATTTGAATTCACACGAAGTCCCATCAAGTCACTTGCAATCTCCTGAAATATCTGAAGTCATTTGTATTCACATGGAGTCACTTGATGTCACGTGAATTCACATGGAATCACTTAAAGTCACTTTGATTCTCCTGAAATCACTTAAAATCTCCTGAAATATCTGAAGTCATTTGAATTCACATGAAGTAACGTCAATTCACGTGAAGTCACTTAAAGTCACTTGAATTCTCCTGAAGCCTTTTGAAATCTCCTGAAGTATCTGACGTCATATGAATTCATATGGAGTTACTTGAAGTCACGTGAATTCGCATGAATTCACATAAAGTCACTTAAAGTCACTTGAATTCTCCTGAAGTTACTTGAAATAAGAAGTAGGTGTACACCCAAATGGTGGAGTTGTCAACCCCTCGACACTAGGCTAATACCAGGTTGTCTAGCGTTTCTTAAAAGAAAACCTAGGATTTTCTGGCGATTGTTCATTTTATCACGGTGAAAAATCACAACGCTATAATCGACAATATTTCGAAGTTTCTCATTTTTTCAACTGTCACAAAAATTAATTGAAACTTTTTTAATACAATAATTTTTTCCGGTTGACATAATTAAAGCGAGTTCGACTCCGTATGTACACTGAGCGAAGAATTCCCGTGTAGTTCGGGTTCACACCCCAATAGTTCGGGTGATTTCTCTTTTTTTCTGTTTCACATGAAGGTTTGGTGCGCTTGCACTACTGAGACGTGCGATCACCCCAATCATTCGGGTGCTCACCTAAAACAGCAGCGGCCGAAGTGGTGGGGCGCCCGCCCGAATAGTTGGGGAGCTTGCACGAATGATTCGGGAGATTCGAGTCGTCAACCGCGTTGGATGTTGCGCGTTCGACTTTTGCGCATGTTCGCTAATGGCCGCAGCTGATGAACATCAGGCTCTTCCCGAATGTCACTGTTTCTAGTTTATGTCGATTTTTTGTTCGTGTGCGAGATATCAGTGGAATAAAGTGTAACTAGTTATCGGGTTTTTCTTTGGATAATCATTAACGAAGGTAAGAGAAATATAAAACATTATTCTTTGCTTGCACATGAGTCGAAAAATCAAATCATTAGCGAACATGCGCAAACGTCGAACGCGGAACATCCAACGCGGTTGAAGACTCAGATCTCCCGAATCATTCGTGCAAGCTTCCCAACTATTCGGGCGGGCGCCCCACCGCTTCGGCCGCTGCTGTTTCAGGTGAGCACCCGAATGGTTGGGGTGATCGCACGTCTCAGTAGTGCAAGCGCGCCAAACCTTCGTGTGAAGCAGAAAAAAGAGAAACCACCCGAAATATTGGGGTGTGAACCCGAGCTACACGGGAATTCTTCGCTCAGTGTAATGAGCTTCTTTTGATTAGCATTGATTCAAATTTCACTGAATTATCGAATTTTAAGCTAATTTGAGTTTTAGTTTCAATGAAATAAATAAATTTTCAACAAAATTGTTGAATGTTCGAACTGAAAAGAAGAATTTTTAACCAAATGATCGCGACCTTTAAGCAAAAAAGATTATACTTCAACCAAAAACAGTTGCATTTTCAACGAAATAATTGAATTTTTTAGAAGCCAGTTTAATTTTCGACACAAAAAGGTGAATTTCAAATCCAAGAGGACGAAGTTTCTGTCTAAATAGATGAATGTGCAACAAAACAGTTGAACTTTCAACCAAAAAGCATGATTCTTTAATAAAATACTTCAATTTTCAACAAAATAGTTGAATTTTTAACCATATACTGGAGTTTTCCACCTTCAAAAATAAATTTTTAATCGTATAGTCAAATTTTGAAAAGAGAAATCAAACTTCAACAAGAAACAGTTAACTTTTCAACAACAAGATGAATTCTCAACAAAAAAATAAAAAGTTTATATTTCAAAGAAAAAGAACGAATTTCCAACAAAGTGGATCAACTTTTATACCAGAAGCATTCAAATTGGGGAACTTTTAAGCTAGCAGACGAATTTTTTGTGAAACAGTTCCTTTTTTAGCACGAAAATATGAATTTTCAACGAAAAAATTATTTTCTTCCCAGAAAGTTGCAGATGTAACAAAAAAAAAGATAAAATTTCAACAAAAAATATTAGTTTTCTACCAAGAAAGATGAACTTTATAACTGAAATATAAATTTTCAATACAAAATGAAAAAGTTACGTTTTATGGTAAAAAAATTATTTTTAATTAGAAAAAAAACGATTTCAAGAAAATAGTTCAATTTTCAGCCAAAGAGATGAACGATCAAACAACGAAATAAATAAATTTTTAACAAAGTGGTTCAACATTTACTCAAGTAGTTGAATTTTCAATTTAAAAAAATCAATTTTTATTCATAAATGGAATATGTAGTTGCATTTCAAATAAAGAAAGATCACATTTCTGATGGAAAAGAAGAATTTTCAAATTCAATTGACGAATTCCCAACAAAAGAAGTGAATTTTCTTCGAAGAAATTCCAGCATCATGCGCAAAATCAAGAACGTTTCCAGGTTTTCAAGGATTTCCAGGACGCTAGACACCCTGCCAATATTGAGCCAAGATTAGTCGCGTAGTCCCAATGCTGGTCCAGCATTGGCTGAGTATTGGGCTGCTTGTCAATCTTGGAAATTTTCCACTGAATTACACTAAATTCATCGCGGATATTATTCCACATATTTTTTTACTCTAAAAAAAAACGTATTGGCTTAGGGTTAAAAAAGCAGCAACGAAAAATAATAAAAATATTTATAGTATATATGTGCAAACATATTTTATAAATATTATCATATTATTCCATGAATATAAAGATTGATGTATATTTACTTCCTATATTTAAATTTATGACTACGGAGGATAGTAGCATCCAATTATAGGGTGCGAAATTTAGGCGTGCTGAAAAATAATTAATCATAATTAGAGATGAAACTTGTCCACTTAACTTGGTTTACTTACTTTGGGCGTTATTGTTTGACATGAAAGGGTACTTCTTGTCCTCTATTTTCCTTGCAGGTAGAACACGGAAAGTGTTTCTTAGCGAAAAAGTGAAAAAAGACAATTTCAGACTTAAATAATAATTTTTTGTTAGATAATTAAAGTTTTTTATTTATAATCTTTGATCTTTAAAGTCAAATTCCAAATTTAGCGGTATTGAGTAACGAAATTTGCAATATCTTGGTTGCTACAAAATCCCAATTTCGAAATTCCCTGACTTTCTCTGAACTTTCTCTAACCGTTCTAAAATTTTCTTTCAGGTATGAAAACAATCTTACACCTAGATGATCAATAATTTTGACGAATTCAAAATATAACAACAAATTTTTGTTTTTGAATATATTTTGAACATTTTTACGGACAATTGGCATACATAATTTTATCAGGGGTCATCCACAAATCACGTATGACATACGTAAAATACATGCATTTTCAAACAAATAGTCGAGTTTTCAATTCAGAAAGATCAATGTTAAACTATAAATAAATGGATAACATTCTAATTGTAAGTTAAAATAACTAATTTTCAACCAAGAGAAAAGAAATTTTCAACAAAATAGTTTAATTTTCCTTTAGCGAGATGAATCTTTGATAAAAAAATCTCTCACTTTTTGAATTTTGATCCAAAATGGCTGGCTAACAAACTTGACCTTTATTTTAGGACACTTGAAGAGTATACCAAAGTTCAATCCCATAGGTTGATTCTTTCGGAAGTTATCGTGCTAACAAACTGAAAATCTACAGACTAACAGACAGAGAACCAGACAGACACATTCGTAAAAACCTGTTTTTTGGGTTTAGGGGGTCTCAAAACGTGGACATTTGACAAAAACCGGGGGGGGGGGTCAGATTTTACACAAATCTAATACCTTCTCCAGAAGAGAATGTAAAAATACAAATTTTCAAGTACCATGAGCATTAATGATCATTATTCTATTGTTTTAATCGTTAGAAATAGTATTGAGAACATAAAAACAATGAAATATTGTAAAAAACACACCCGAGATGAGATAGAAATTAAATAGGCAAAGTTTTGATGAGAATGTGCCCGCTTATCGGGCAGATTTTTTCACTGGTAATGTTATTTTTGACGAATAAAACAAAAACTACACATCCTATCAAAAAATGACCAATGACAAATTTGTAGACCTTTTTCGTGCGAGAAATTTGTGTTGAATCATCATTTGTCGTATCTTGCATAGTTTGACCGTAAAATTGATTTTTCATTATTTCTTGTGCAATAAAAATGTGAATTTTCGATTTTTCAAGAAAATTCAAAAATTCGTTATGATAATCTTGTAAGGCGTGCAAAAATAAACACTTTACTTATCGTGACTTTTTTCCGTATCGTGCGTTGTTTGGCTGAAAATGTGAATTTTCGTTTTTTCTTTTGGATTTTGAAAATGCTGTAACTCTGAAAATTTTCATTTTATAGAAAAATGTCATAATAATAAAATATTTTAATTTTCGATTACTATAAGCGGCCGTCTATATAGTAGTATACCATTAAGACATTTCCCTTTCAGGGTAGGCGTGACACTACCCGATTCGGGTAGTGTTTCTAGGTGGATAGTTTCTTGTAGTAAATAACTACTACAAGTGTGGGCTCACCACACCCACGATGTGCCAACAGCACTCAGTTTTCTCGAATGGTCACCCATCCAAGTACTAACCGCGCCCAACGCTGCTTAACTTCAGTGATCTGACGAGAACTGGTTTTTTCAGCGTGGTATGGCTGTTGGCAATATATAATTTCCAAATTTTGAAAAAACCGGTCTAAAAGATTTTCAAAATGCTCTCACTTTTTGAATTTTCATCCAAAATGGCTGGATAACGAACTTGACCTTTATTTTAGGACACTTGAAGAGTATACCAAAGTTCAATCCCATAGGTTGATTCTTTCGAAAGTTATCGTGCTAACAAACTGAAAATCTACAGACTAACAGACAGACAACGAGACAGACACATTCCTAAAAACCTGTTTTTTGGGTTCAGGGGGTCTCAAAACGTAGAAATTTGACAAGAACCGGTGGGGGGGGAGGTCAAATTTTACACAAATCTAATACCTTCTCTATATGAGAATGTAAAAAGAATTCTTAACGAAAAGTGTAATAGTTGATATTTCCACTAAAAAGTATTCTGATTTTCAATTAAAAACGGTTAAAATTGAACAAGAACTACGAATTCTCAAAAAATTATTCAAATCCTTAACAAACAAAAATGAATTTTCGAACCAAAAAAATGAATTTTGAACAAAAGTGTTGATTTTTCAACCAAGAATGATTTTTCAGCTAATAAAAAAAGTCTTATTTAAAATGTTGAGTTTTCAAACCGAAAGACGAATTTTTTACAAAAATGTTGAATTCGCAACCAAAAAATAAGTATTTTATATCAAATTAATTTAATTTTCAAATAAAAACGATTAATTTTTTAGAAAAAATGGACTGGCTGCATGTTAAGTACAAAAAACGAATTTTCATCAAAATAATTCAATTCTCAGGCAATAAAGTAAAATTTTACCTCAAATTCTGAATCTTGCACCGAAAAAATGAATTTATAACGAACTTGTTGAATTTTTAACTTAAAAGATGAATTTTCAACGATATAGTTGAACTTTTGAATAAACAGATGAATTTTCGACCAAGAAGATTAAATATCTACCAGAAAAGATACATTTTAGACAAAAAATGGATTAGTTAAATTTTCTGTTAAAAAAACTAATCTTTAATAAAAAAAAGTAATTTTCAACTAAAGGAATGAGTTTTTAACCAAAAAGATTAACATTCAACAAAAAAAAAAGACTTTTCAACCAAATTTCAATTTATTTATTAAATTTTCAACCTAATAGTTAAATTTCCAAACATAGAAATGAATTTTCAACCAAAAACATGAATTAGTCACAAAAAGATTAATATTTAACAGAAAAGACAAAGTTTCATAAAATACACGCATTTGCTACCAAATAGTTGAATTTTCAGCTACAGAAGATAAATGTTCAACCAAGCATAGAACAGTGAAAATTTTAGTTGAAGCATTGATTTACAACTACAACAAATTGAAAAAAATGTTAATTTTTGAACAAAAAAAAGTTTTTCAATTAAAGTGATGAATCATCAACCAAACTAATTTTTATCACAGAAAAACTAATTCTCACCGAAATTGTATAATTTTCAACAATAGAAATACATTTTTGAAGAAGATTATGAATCTTCAATCTCAAAAAATAGTTTCTAACCAAATCGTTGAATTTTCAATACAAAGTGGATTTTCAACAACAAAAAAAGACAAATTTTCTACGAAATAATTCAACTTTCAACCAAAGAGATGAATTTTCAACAAAGTAGTTCTACTTTCAAGTAAGTAGTTGAATTTGAAACCAAAAAAGGTTTTTCAGTCCCCATTCACGATTAGTCAAAATCTTGAAAATTTAATCGTCATTATATTAGGAGAAAAAGCCTCCGTTTTTTCTTTTTAAGAGGTATTCCTATTGAAAAATAATAAGTTTTAAAATTACTAGCAAAAATTAACTGTTTGTGGTAAGTTTTTGGCGTTCAAAATTATTATTCAAGTGTGAATAATGCAATGAAAATATAGCAACATGGTGATTTTTTTATTTATTGTAAAAATATCATTTTTACTCTTACTCAACAATAAAGTTACTAGTGCTCATGTCAAATATAAATCCAAATACTTTTTTATGCGTCTGTCTGGAATGAATGAAATGTTAAATTATAGATCTAGAATTTTTCTCAGTTTCCCCATGCACATGAATGTTACATTTTTTTACTCTTGAGCTTTAAAAATAAAATTTTCATATAAAAATAAAATAATTTAATATATTTATGAGAAAAGTATGTCCAGAAAACGTGGTAAATAGAATCTGATAGAATATTCAAGTAATATTCCAAAAGTCGAATTTGATTCTACGATAAAAAAGAATTCTTCATCCGGAAATACCTTGAAAAAGTATTTTTCATGCTTTTCAAATTGTTTAAAAATATTATAAGTGCAGTTTAGAATTATTGCACACGCTGCGAGCCATATTTTGTTATGATTTTAAAATTTATACTACTTTAAGCGTAATTGGCTTTTCAAATCTTATTTTTTAAGATTGAAACGCGATTGCTAAGACATGAATAGGTTTTCCTAGTGGATGAGGGACAATTGTACAATGTTGAAATTTGTTACTGACGACCTGTCAGTAAATAAGGTAATTTTTGGCAATCCTAATATAAGGATAGTCTACTTAAGTAGAAACATTCCGTCCTGTTAAGACACAACTCATTTTCAGTAGAAACGGGAAATTTTTGTACGGCATTGTAGCTTTTAAAGTTTTTTCACGATTTTTCAGAAAATATTTTAGTTGGCGTAAATAAGTCTATTAAATTATTATCTACGAAATAATTAAATAATACTTAATGAATGAAATAATAAACTTTGAGACAGTTAAAGATGAAAAATTGTTGAAAAAAAAGATTGATCATATATTATTCGCTGTGCTGTTACATGGACTACCGGTTAGATAAGGCGGTAGCACTCCGAGTCCAATTTTTTTTTCGATGACTTAAATTAAAGCCCTTGACATTTTGAATTGAGACAAAAAATAAAATCTGCTATGTCGCAATTTTCATTATTTTATATCATTGTTTAGAAAATGAGAAAAATAAGGAAAATTTGGTTTCTTAGACACCTACACTGGAATCTGTTCTTTTAGTTTTATTTTTTCGGGGACGACTTAAATTAAAGCTCTTGATATGTAGAATTAGGATAAAAAAATTTGCTTTGTTACATTTTTTTTTTATAGTAGTGGTTCAAAACAAGTCAAATAAGAAAAATGAGGAAAATTTGATTATTTAGACCCCGGTGCTGAAAACTATTCATTAAGCCCAATTTTATTCGCGGATGGCTTAAATTAAATCGTGTAGAATTGAGATAAAAAGTAAAATTAGCTATTTTCGATTTATATTTTTTGATCTTGGCTGTTGAAAAATAAGAAAAATGAAGACAATTTCACTGATTCTTTGTTGATATTTTGAACTTTTCGGAGAAAAACAAAAATTCCCTGAAATTATTGTTAAAATTTGTTAGTTCGAAAAAATGATTTATTTTTATTGCGTATACAACTTTTATCAAATTTGGAAACCTAGAACTTTTCACGCGCTACGCGCGCACTAATTACCCTTTTTCATAAAAAAAGCTTGGTTAATTTTTTAGCATTTTGTTATAGATTTTGCAGAAAATCTTATATGATTTGAGAACGTTGCATATGATTCACAAAGGTTTCTTTATTAAAGCGAGAACATTCCAGTAAATTCAATATAAATGACACAATTTTTTTTTTCTTAAAATTCATTAAAATTAGCAGATTATATTCTCCATTAACAAAATATGACACATAGTGTGAATTATAAGGTCTTTTTTCCTCATTCAAATTTTGAAGGTCAGAGTATCATATTTTTTTCTGTGCTTTTTCATCTTCAACACTCTAAAACTTTATTATTTCATAAAGTAAAAATTTTTAATTTATGAAAAAAAAAATCTTTCGCCTTCTCTCCGGTGGGAATCGAACCTCACGTCTTCCGATTGCCGGTCGGGTGCTTTTACCACTAAGCTACAAGAGATATCGAAGGCAGATACTTTTTTCAGAAATACGCTTTTCATAGCAAGGAGTTATGTTTTGAATACAAGTTAAATTAGAAGGAATCTGTATTATCAGCGCAGTTGGCAACGATCGATCATGTGTAGGTATCTTTCCCTGACTGTGGAACTGGAAATCAACAATATCGATCTAACGTAACTCCTTGAATTACAGAAATTTTTAACGTCTTTTCAGACTAGATGGTTTTGAAATTTATAAATTAAAAATGTTTAATCTCTGAAAAAGATCCTTCTCATTCGGTTCGATGGGAATTGAACCTGACGTATTCAAAACATAACTCCTTGCTATGAAAAGCGTATTTCTTAAAAAAGTATCTGCCTTCGATATCTCTAGTAGCTTACAGGTAAAAGCACCCGACCGGCAATCGGAAGACGTGAGGTTCGATTCCCACCCGAGCGAAGAAGAAAGATCTTTTTTCAAAAATAAAAAGTTTCTGATATATAAATTTCAAAATCCATCTAGTCTGAAAATACGTTAAGAATTTCTGTTATTTAAGGAGCTACCTCAGATCGATATTGTTGATTTCCAGTTCCACAGTAAGTGGAACATGATCGATCGTTACCAACTCCGAAGATAATGCAGATTCCTTCTAATTTATTATTTCATTTATGAAATATTCTTTAATTGTTTCCAATATAATAATTAATAAGTTTTATTTACGTCAACTAAAATATTTTCCTGAAAATATTGAAAAAGCTTAAAACGCTGCAATGCCGTATCAAAATCTCCCTTTTCTACTAGAAATGACTTGTGTCTTGACAGAACGGAATGTTTCTACTTAAATAGAATATCCTTATATTAGGGTTGCCAAAAATTACCTTTTTTACTGACAGGTAGCCTCTATCAAAATTGAACATTCTACAATTGTCCCTCATCCAGTAGGAAAACTTATTCATATCTTAGCAATCGTTTCAATCTTGAAAAATTAGGTTTGAACAGACAATTATACTTATTCATGAATATTTACTTTGTAAAATTGTATTGTATTGTATTGTATTTTATTACTCTCCCTTTTACGGGTTTGAGGGCTCCGTTCCCTGTACATCTTTTACAATTTCACTTAACCACTATACCTTATGCTTATCTCAACCAATAATCGCTTCGCCTTCTTACTATTTAAAAGTTCTTAAATATTATCTTACTAGCTATTAACTATTACCTATCAAGTGCGCGAGATCTTCCAGAGCTTTCGTTTCCTCTTAACATTATTCTTCAAGCTTTTCAAAGACATGCAACACTAATTTTCCTTATACAAATATCAATTTTGGTTTTCTCCTCCCCATGCATTCTCTCTTCCCTTTTCTCTTCTAAGCTCTTCGCCCACTTTTCCCCTTGTCCACAACCGCTCAGTATCCACCTAACTTTATCTGCCACGCTCTTTCCCCCTTTCTCTACCCCTGTACATATCACCAACACGTGCTCCCACGATTCTCTTCCATACCCACACACCCTACACAGTTTCATTTCTTCACTCATCCAATATTTACACTCATTCATGCCTTCTCCCATTCTGAAACGTATCATCCTGGACCACCTGCACTCCTTTTTCAATTTCCCTAGATATTCTGGAACCCCTTCCATCTTGATTAATCTATACCATTTATTATATTTCGACTCCATAATCCTTTTCCACCTCTTCTCTTCCTGCTTCTAACTTATTGTCCCCTCTACTACCTGCCATTCCCTCCCCTAGTCACACATTCTTCATTCTCTTCTAACTTGCCATCTCTCCTCCTCACATCCTGAGTGTCCCGTGTTACCTCTCCTCTCTCTATTTAGTATTCCCTGCAGGCATACTTGTGCAACTTTACTACCCTTACCACTCTTCAGTTTCTCTTCAAAATTTCAGACCCTTTTCCTCTGCCTTATCAACAATTTCTCTCTCCCTGTTTCTTCTCTCAGCATATAACCTGGGCAGTTCCAGCTCACTCCCATAACCCATCTCAGAAATCTCTCTTGCATGTTTTCTACCTTTTTGTACTCCTTCCACCCCCAAATTTCCACTCCATAACACATCACTGACCATACAAGTGAATCAAACAGCCATACTCTCATCTTCCAGTTCTCTTTGAATCTTCTTCTTCCAATCCCCCATACTTGACCCATCAACTTACTCGCACTTTTCATCCTTTTTTTCACCTGAAGATCATTTCCACCACCCGCTTCGAACCAGAATCCTAAATAACCAAATTTCTCTACAATTCTCACCATTTCCCTATTTATCTTCCATCCATACTTTACTTTATTCTTTCTCTTCCTGAAACATACTATATTTGTCTTCGCCATATTAATTGTCAGGTCTTTCTCTCTTACATACTCTTCGAATCCTTTCATTAGCAAGTTCATCCCACTTTCACTCTCTGCCAGAAGCACCACATCGTCCGCGTAAGCTAACGAGTATATTCTCTCATTTCCTAGAACTATACCCCCTTTACCTTTCTTTTCCATTTTCTCTTCTAGGTCTGCTAACAATATGCTAAACAACAACGGACTTAGCGGGCACCCTTGCCTGCGACCCATCCCTGTCTAGAAATCCTTTTCTTTCTGTTCCCCAATCCTCACCCTTGTCTTCGTCTCCGTAAAGACCTCTTTTATCCTCTCAATCAGCTCTTCATCCACCTCCCTTTCTTTCATTGCCTTCCACAAAACTTTCCTATTCACCGAGTCAAAAGCTGCCTTGAAATCTACGAAGAGTGCGACCAGTTTTCCCTTTCTCTGTCCCAGATTCCTGTTGACGAGATAATTTATATCAAAAATTGTATCCACTGGCCCAATCCCCTTCCTGAATCCTGTTTGATTGTGTGGAATACTTCCTTTCTCATTTACCTGTTCTTCTAATCTCTTCCTAAGCACATCCGCGTAAATCATATACGTTACTGGCATGAGAGTGATTCCTCGATAATCTTCCACTTTTCTACCCCCTCCTTTCTTCAATAAAGGAACTACCAAACCTGTTCTCCACTCCTTCGGCCGTCCTCCCCCTCTCCATACTCTATTACATACTTACCAAAGCTCTTCTCTAATCCTTCTTTTGCCAAATTTCAATGCTTCATTCTCCATCCCATCCTCTCCTGTCGCCTTATCTCTTTTTAACTCCTCAATTGCTTGATTCACCTTCTCTCTGGTCACCTCATTCCCACATTCCATTTCTCCCTCCTTAATCTTCCTACCATCCCTGTTCACCTAGCTATTCACCCCTCCTAGCAATTTCTTGAAATGTACCGTCCATTCCTCCATACTTATCTCCTCATTGATTCCTTTCATCCACTCCTTCCTTTTTTGATCCGCTCCCATTATCTTCCTTCCTTTATTGCTTTCTCTACCTCCTCCATGTACCTCATCTTCTCCTCTTGTCGTTTTACATCCGGGAATTTCTCGTGTTCCCTTTTTCTTTTATTATACTCCTTTCTGTCTACCTCTCCTCTTCTCCAATTCTTTAACGATAATTTTATACCCTCTTCACTCTCTACACATTTCACATCCCACCATCCTCTCGTCCCTCTTCTTTTTTCCTCATTTGGCCTAATTTCTTCCACTATCTCCTCTACCCTTCCCCTCATCTTACACAACATCTCATCCACGCCTCCCCCATCTTCAATCAAAACATTCTCTTCTTCCATTCTTTTCGTATATTCCCTTAGCTTATCAACTCCCCATTTTCCCATCTTTGCATTTTTCCTTGTCGCTCCCTCCTTCTTCCTTCCCTCTCTTCCCCAATTCCCGCAATTTCAACGTTGCAATGACCGGGAAGTGTTCTGAGCCTATTTCGTTCCCTACTTCAATTTTTCCCAACAGCCTCCTTATCCTTTCCTCGGCCAAAATGTAGTCAATCACTGTTTCCCCTTTTCCTGCAAACGTAATCTCGTCTTCCTCATCCCCTTCCGAGTTCTCATTACAAATGAACCATTCTGTTTCTCCTAGAATTTCCAACAGAGTCCTACCCTCCTGGTCCACCTGTTTGTGTTTCGATTTTCTCCTGAAAGTCTCACTCTCTTTATCCCATATTTCCCCTCCCTGTTCCTCTGTCCAATTTACTTTGTAAAATAAAAAAATGTACCGCATAATTAATGCTGACTAGAACTACGCACGCTCTATAATTACAATTCAAATACAATCCAACATTTTTTTATAGATTTTACAGCAAATATCTCTGGTTTGAAGTACCTCTTTTTGGTTTCAAAATTAGTGGAAATATCAAATGTTACACTTTGTATCGAGAATTCTTTTTTTTTTATCGAAGATTCATCCCGTTGGTGGACAACTGAACTATTTTCTTAAAAATTCCTTTTCTTCGATTTTTTCCAATTACCCAATGGGCATGGGCATTGAGGAAAATCAACAAATTTTGCTTTAGTCATTATGGAGCGCGTTTAGATAAACATTATTTAGTATTTTTGATCTGCGAAAGCAAAACTATATAAATTACGTATAACAAGTTTATTTATAAGTTCAATTTATGAAGCTTCTGTCGTTTCGTAATTTTTCAAGGATGTCGAGGCACTGACTTATCCTTGAAATATTCGCTTCAGATGTAATTAAGCTTGAACAAACTAATTTTTTCCTAGAAGAGAAGTGGTTGAAAATGAATATTTTGGCTTGATTTAAATAAGGCCGTGGCTACGTGTACCGAAATTTCTGTACAAGTAGCCTGATTTTTTCGGCACAAATAACGGGATCTGGAGAAGAGACTATATGTACTGAAATCTTGGTACAAACAGCCGATTTCTTTCGGTAGATATGCCATTAAATAAATTTTGTAGTAAATTGCCTGATCTAACCGGAAGTTGAACGACTCACATCGCGATCCCTTAAACGAGCGTGGATTTTTTTTAAAGCCATGTTTCTTGAGAATGATTGAAAAGTCTTAAGGTATATCAATAATTTTCTATTATAAACTATTTTTTTTTCAAATTTTCAGGCACAACGTTCTTCCGATAGTTATGGGGGCACATCCAACAGACTACGCTAAAAGCGCACCATATCGATCCTACATTCACGTGGATGAATTCAAGTCGCCCAAAGAGCTCGCCGAGTACCTCCATCGACTGGACAATGACGACGAGCTTTACAACTCCTACTTTAAGTGGAAAGGCACTGGGGAATTTATAAATACCTACTTTTGGTGTCGAGTGTGTGCAATGTTGCACGACAATCGTCCACCCAAGTATTATAAGGATGTGAACGAATGGTGGCGTGGTGATGGTGTGTGTGCTGCCAATTCATGGCGTGAATATGACGTTACTGCAAGCGATCTCAAAAACGGTTAAACCACCTTTAACAGTCAATCGAATTTACAGTTACAGAAAAAAATAAATTTACAAGGATCGTAAGTTAATGAGAAGATCAAAACTACTATAGTAGACTCTCACAAAGCGCCTTCTCCAGAAAGCACCTTTATCGCCAAGTGCCTCCATTACCTTCAAATTCTGTAAGCGCCTTGAGCAGGACATTACATGCGCGTGCGCGAGACGAGATTAAATAATTCAGCCAATGCATCTCAGAGATCTTTCCCGCCAAACCCAAGGGGCGTGGCTTAACCAAGCGGGCGCTTAGTGAGGATATTGGTCCCGAACACCGGGTGCCTTGTGAGAGTCTACTGTGCCGTAAAATGGGGCTATATTGTTTTGGTGCAGTTTTAATAATTAGAAAAAATATATTTTCTAGCACCGGTACAAGATTCATGCAAATTTTTTATTTTGTGGAGAAAATCAGCTCCTAGTATGTTGCTCATAGGAAGGTTTAGAATAAAGCTGGTTATGTTGCAAGGGACAATAAGCAGATTATTTAACGTTGCCATAAGTTTTAATAACTTTATTTGCTTAAAAATTATTAGAAAACTGATCAATAATTACTTTTTCTTCAAAGTTTTCCTTCTAGAACTTTTTTAAAAACTTTTTTTACGAGTGGGCGACTTAGCTCCACATTGTATGATAAAGTCGCTCACACTTCAAGGGTTGATAAATAGTTGTTTATGAATTGAATATATGTTTGTCCTTCGTAGTACGAACGAGGGTTAGATAAAAGTGATGTAGTCAAAGCATCAATACCTAATTCAAATTCTTTCTTGCAATTTATTGTGAAAAAGTAAATAAAAACAAGGCGCTAAGCCCCATTTTACGGTACTGATCGAATCCATTTCAAATCAGACAGGCTCCGCTCTTCATTACGAGTGTTTACGTTTTTACGTTTTTCAAAGAAGACAATTTTTGAAATTAAAATTCTATAGTTTTTAACCTAATTTATAAATATCAATTTTATTTTCAAAGTCTGGTGAGACATCCTGTGAATTTTTGTGTCCGAAAGAATTTTTTTTATAAAATCCAATTTTCACATTTTTCTCGAAAATAGTGAAATATACAGGAAAGTTGAAGATACGCATTTGAACCGGTAGAAAGGTGCTTGAAAAAATAACTCCTGCTCTTCTGTCAAATTTTGCATTGCCTAAAAGAAAAATTGGGAAATTATATTTTCAGAAAATGAAAAATTATCCAGCTTCAAAAATGGTTTAACTCTCACAAAACTGATAGAATGCCTTTCTTATATAAGTACAAACTTAAAAAAAACGTACAAATAGAAAAAGTGGGATTTTCCCCCAATTTTTTATTTTTTATTTCGAATTTGTTCAAAAAGTTTTTGCTTACGTAAGAGAAACATCTTGTCAGTTTCATGCAGGCTGAACCATTATTAAGGCTAGGAGAATTTTTTTTCCTGAAAATATAAATTTAGATTTTTTCTGAAAAGTAATGCTAGCTCAAAAAGGGCAAGATGAATTTTTTGTAGAACTTTCATAGATGTTCAAACTTTTGTTCTAGCATTTTTTGTATCTTTCATGGATTCCAAAGAAAATACGAAACAAAAATTCAAGAAAAATCTTTTTCATATTGTCAAAATCATTTAGTATTTGAATATATCATTCTAGAGTGAACATAAAAGAACATGTATTTCACCAAGTGACCAAAAAATTTTTGTTCTATTTTTTACAATCACTTCAACATTGCTAGAGAATTCTCAAAAACTTCTGTTCTTACAATTCATTTAATCAAAATGACAAAATTTGGAAAAATGACAAGAGTCATTTTCACTCTTTTGATATTTGGTACCATACCAGTTAAACATCAATTACAATAAAAAATCATTTATTATTGTGGACTGATTTTCATGCATGATTTGAAATGGAATTGATCTACAGGAATATCAAGAAAAAATTGGTGCTTTTTTCGAAAAATGGACGTCAAAAATCCAATACTCGTAACATCGTGAACATTTTTGTTTTTCTGAACCGAAAAAATGTTTTACGCCTAATTATCTCTAAAAAGCAACATATTTTTTTTACTTGCAGCTGAAGATTCTTGTTAAATTTTAATTTTTTCTGTGATTTGTGCTGTTTAAAATAAAACCGTCGCGAACTTACTGTTAACTAGTTTGTATACTTACATGCACATGTAAACAAAGCTTCCAGCGAACTGTGTAATTGTTGGAAGTCACTTGTGCAGATCTACAAAAAACTGAAGCTCTCGTCAAAAATAGTTGTATGCACAAGAAAGCTCGCGCAAATCTGCCAGTTTTTTATATAAAAGGAGAAAGATCGCGCAGTGTGTAACTTAAAGTGTCACACGACCTTTACACTTATATTTTACTGCTTTTAAGGTAAACCGCGGAATATGTATTTGTGTAAGTGAAAAATGGGAGAATAGTACAATTTGGTATTCTTCATGCATATAAAATAGATCCAGACTCCAGAAAAAACTCTGAGAATCTGTTTTTCCACATTTTTTTCCTACGCAAACGCTCTTTGTTAGACCCTGACAAAATTTGTTAAAAGATACCTTTCTTATGCAGGAATTGCAGCGATGTGAAGCATATTTTTTTTAATTGCAAACGGTAAGCGCTAATTAAAAGAAAGAGTCTGATTAGGTATGATACTGGACTGTGTAGACAGTTTTAGAGAGCAATAATCATTCTTAAAAAAATTTTAACAAAATAGAATAACGAAAAATAAAGAAGAGATTTTGTTTATTTATCTATTGTGACAGTTGATACATTTTAAATTGATTTAATAATATAGCAATTATGTTTTATATTTTATACATGCCAATTACTCTCATAAGTTACCGACACTACATAATGATAATTTACAATCACTGTGTGATAATAACATAATAATTTTTACTTGCTTGATCCAAAAGAATGAAAGATAATTTAAAAATTTTCCAAATTTTAGAAATTTTGACGAATTTATTAATATTTAATAATAATAATCATATATCTAAAGTGTAATCCGCGAATTTTTGAAACATCGTAGTTCACGACGAAATTCGTGAAACTTTATGAATGTGATAGATAAGAGGAAGATCAGACTTTGTATCAGTATTATAAACGAATATTGTATTGTCAGAAAAAAACATAAAATTCGTGATTATCTTATAGTCTCATTTACTGAGTTATGAATGTGGCTAATTTGACGTCAATTTTTGACACTCATGACGTTTTAGTGAATATCAGTATTACTTGTTGATGTTATTTTTTATTAATTGATGTTCAACCATACGATTGCGATGAATCCAGAAATTAGGAATCATTTTTTTTTTAATTGTCAGGATATGGCAATGGATTAATGATGATTCTTAGCTTTGTGTTAGTTGTTTGTTTATACAGAAGCTAGTCGAAATCATAAATCCAAAGTGGTGTCCAGTATGAAATTTGTGTATTTATAGAGAAAGTGAGAAAACGGTTGTAAGGAAAAATGAAGACAAAGGAAAAATGAGTTGTGTGAATGAAATGTGGTTATAATATTTGAAAAAAATGCGATTTTGAATAAATGAGTATGTTAACTTCGACGCCCAACGCAAATTTAGTTTAATGAAATCTTATTAATTATTAGCATTGAAGTGCTGTGTTAAAAGTGCAATTTAACTTGATATGTTTATTTATGTTATACTTTTTGAGCTTTATTATCAGTATTTTCTACATTGTTTCTTTCAATTGTACATAATTATTTCTTTACGTACTTGGCCAACTTGTGTTTTAGTATCCATGTGGCCTGCGAATGGGAATTTTAGAATTAACAAAATTTAATTTGTTGAAGATGAAATTTTACTGTGCGCAAAAAATAAACGTTATCGAATCATTGAAAAGAATTCTTTGGTCCTAATCCTGTTTTGGGTGAAGAATTAAATTCCGAAATATTAGTTACAATTTCGGACTCATATTTTAGTATGTAAAATAAATGTTAGTCTCTTTATTCTGCAAGACCGTTGGAATGAAAGGTTTATAAAAGATAAAAAGTTAATTTTTTGATAAATAAACGATAATGCTTTGAAGAAATATCGGTCCTGATGGAAAGGCTAGACATTCAATGGAAAAAGTTTTAAAAAGAGTTCTTTTTTTGTAGAATAGTCAATTATCTAGTTTTTATTTACAAATATTTTTATCACTATATTCAAAATGAGATTTTGAATAAATACTTTTAATACAACGTGTATTTCATTTTTAGAGAATTTTTTATGCAAAATCACAATTTTCAGTGAAAATGTTGGTTACCTAGTTCTGTACTGCTACCCTTCAATTATAATTACATAATATCATGAAGAATTACTATAATAATTACTTTTATTATAATTTTTTAATTTAGTTTATTATATTATTTTATTTATATATTTAAAGGGTTATTTATTTATAAAAATAACTCCTGTACCATACATTTTACTACAGAAATAATTATTACGACAAATTTATTTTTATCATAACCAATTTAAAAAAGTTTTTTATAAAATGTTTGCTAAGAAACTGCCAAAACCAAACGAATCGCAGCTTCCTTTAGCAATAAACCAATTTTTCGTTACTAAGAATTGTGATAATAAAAATTGAGTATACTTGCACCCTTTAAAATTTCAAATATTTTGAGTACTTTTTAGTAACTTTTTGAAATTTAAAGCTTATTTGTATTAGTTATATTGTTTTGTATTGCCTGGAAAATGCAAAAAAAGAAGCAAAATAGCAGTTTTATTCATGCTAAGGACGGTATTAAAAAAAAATTCAGTATTAATTTTGTTTATTCGATTAGTCACAAGTTTTCAAGTATTTTTCAATTAATTTTCATTTTTGCAAACAATTATTATCTGTGTAAACAATATATTTTTTTAAGTATATCGTGAGAAGTTACTATTTTTCGGCATAAATGATATAATTTATTAGTGTAAAAAATAATGTTTTTTGTTTAACGTATTTCGCAATTGTTAAACAATTTCTGGTTGTATATAATATTTTTTGCACCAAATCGTAAGAAGTTAGTATTTTCTGGAATTAACGAACTAATTGAGGAATGCTAAGAGCAATATTTTTTGACGGATATTTGACAAATATTTAAACAATTTTTCTTTGTTTAAATAATTTTTTTTCTGTCAAGCGTGAAAAGTTATTATTTTCTGGAATTAATGACGTATTTATTAAATGTTAAGGGTGATATTTTTAATGAAAGTAGAGTTTGCAATCATATAAACAATCAATTTTACTTACTTCTTTTCATAGGAAAGATGGAGAAAAAATTTGAAAAATAAATAATTATCATTTAAACTAAATAAAATTGTTTAAATAATTTCAAAGTTAATGAATTGTGCCATTAGTTACAGAAAATAATATTTTTTCACGATTTGCAGGGGCAGAAATTGTGAAAACAAATAAAAAATGTTTAAACAATTACAAAATGTTTCAGAAGAAAAATAGTACTCTTGAAATGCACTAACTGTGTAACTTATCCCGAAAAATAATAACTTTTCATGATTTACAGAAGGTATAAATTTTTTGCACAAATAATAATTGTGTAAACAATTTAAAAAATTTCAAAGTGTACTTAAAGCTGTTTTGGTAAAAAAATGTATGTGGAGGGTTCATCTTTTTTGTTAAAAATTTAACTTGGTTGAAACTTTAACTACTTTTTTAAAAATTCTGTTTGGTCAAAGATTCATATTTTTGGTTGAATATTCAATTATTTTGTTCCGGCTTCGTTTTTATTTTTGGGTAGAAAGTTCAACTGTTTGGTTGAAAAATAAGTTTTTTGTTGAAAATTGAACTTTTTTCTTGAAAATTCGTCTTTTTTGTTTGAAATGATAGAAAAATCAGCCAGTTGGTTAAAAAATATGTTTATTATAGGAAATTAATATTTTCGGTATGAAAATTTTACCATTTTGTTGAAAATTCATGTATTTTCCTAAAAATTTGATTATTTTTGTAGAAAGTCCAACTATTTGATTGAAAAGTAACTTCTTTGTTAAAGATTTATGCTTTTGGCTTGAAAATTCAACTCTTTTCTTCAAAAGAGTTCTTTTTGATTTGAAAATTTATTTCATCCAGTAAAAAAATATCATATATTTATTAAAAATGCAGCTGTTGGGTAGTATCTCCTGTTGGGGATAAAAACAATGTTTAATTACTGAATTATTTACTATGAGTGGCTTGATAAAGTTGACAATATAGTTATCTTTATTTACTTAGTGTTTATTTAGTGTTAGTTCAACTCATTGTACATTAAACAATCAAAAACGTAAACAAAATTTATAAACATTTTATTTGTTTAAATAATTATTTTTTCGCGGTGATTAAAAAAACTCCCTGGGGGTATTTTATTGAAGTATCTACTAATGTGCTTGAAACTATTTTCAGACTGATACATTTGTTTATATTGAATTCCGAATTTTTTACAACAATTTAATTGTTTAAAAATAATGTTTGTGCATAATTCGAAAAACTCATAGAGATATGGCTGACACGAATCGAGATATGTTTCCACTTTTTTTATAGAACAATTACTTTCGTTTAAATAAAATCCCCAATTTTCAAATCTATATGTATAGCTAACTTCAGGGTCGTGAAGTGTAACACGTATTTCCCATAAAAGAGAAAAGAAGTTTTTGTAAATTTTATTCAGAATCGTCAAGATTGGGTGAATCAAATTGAAAATCGACATTCCTCTTCACAATTAGCCATAGAATACGAATAAACATTTATTTTTCGAATACCAACCCCAGAAGTTTTTCTGATAGGGTTTCAAAAAAACCCCATAAGTAAAAAATTGGGGGTTTCGAGCTTTTGGCGCTAAATATGATTTTTTTGCAACTTTTTTGATACAAAATTATTATAATACATAAAATACTTCTTCTTACTGACATTTAGAATTTTATATCAATTGTTGAAACAATTTATTATTGTTTTTAGCAATTATCTCTTAGAACAGAGTTAGAAATTCGCGGTTCTTTTCCAAATTTTTCAACTTATTGTCCACTTTTCAGTTAGAGTAAGGTAATAATCAATTCAAATTGACAAACATAATTGTTTAAACAATTCAGTGTTATTTATCACAATATTCACTTTAAATGATGATAGAAAGTTGCAGTTTTTTCTATAACCTTCCACTTTTTATTGGAAAGCGTGAAAGAAAAATTTGGAACGGCACATATTTCACTATCAGCCCCCCTATCTTTCCTTGGGGGTAATTGAAATCAGATATCAATTTAACAAATATCTGTTTTATTTCAGAAAAAAGTATTCACAAAGAAGAGAGAGATTGTTTAAAAAATAATTATCTCTAATGTTCATTTATTATTTTTTCATAACTAAAAGGCCAAAGCAATATTAAAAATGTCATAAAAAGCGCAACTTTCTTGAAATTATCTAAGAGACAATAGTTATAAACAGTAATAATTTATTTAAACAATAATCTTTGTTGGCTTGTATTGATTATTACCTCGCTACGCGAAAAGTGGAGAAAACGTTGAAAATTTCAGAAAAAAACCATAACTATCTAGCATTACTATAGGAGAAGATAGTTATAGAGAATAATACATTTTTTAAATAATCAGGTTTGTTAAATTAAATAATTTTTACCTCACTCTGTGTGAAAAGTTGATAAAATGTTGAATATTTCAGAAAAAAACCGACACTTTCTAGCATTATTCAAAGACAATATTATTAAAAATAATAATACATTGTTGGAATAACTATGTTTGTTAACATAAATCAATTATTATCTTACTCTGATTGAAAAGCTTGAAAATAGTTTAAAAAGTCGGAAGAACCCGCGACCTTCTAACTCTATTCTAAAAGATAATTGCTAAAAACAATAATAAATTATATAAATAATTGATATAAACTTTTGATTATCAATAAAAAGTGGTATCTCATGTATTAAAAACAATTTTAATTAAAAAAACCGTAACAAAGTCATTTTTATTGCCTCGTTTAAACAATTTATTATTATTTGAAATAATATTCTGTTTGAATATTTCTAGAAAAATGCGATTTTTTCTCAAATTTTTAACTTTTTGTGCATTTTTCACTTATACCGAGGTAAATAATAATGTAATTTAACAAACGAAATTGTTTAAAAAAATTACTATTGCTTATAACTATTTTCTCCTATAGTAAGGCTAGATAGTTGCGGCTCTTTCATACATTTTCCACATTTTGTCAACTTTTTATTTAGAGTGAATAATTAATTAATTCAAGTTACCAAATACAAATGTTTTAAACAATTTATTATTATTTTAAATAATATTATCTTTGAATAATGCTAGAAAGTTGCGGTTTGTTCTGAAATATTCAACTTTTTGTAGATTTTTCACTTAGAACGAGGTCAAAATGAATAAAATTTAACAAATATAATTATTTGAACAAATTATTATTCTTTATAGCTTTCCTCTTTTATATTATTGCTAGAAAGTTCCAGGTTTTTCCGAAATCTTCAGCTTTTCCTTGACATTTTGGTTTTGTGAGTTTTTGACGGCAATTATGATTTTTTGCGGTTTTTCAAATACAAATTGTTTCTTGTACTTAGAATACTATTTTCTACTAATGATTAGATGTTCAGATTGATTAGATGTTTAAATAAATTAAAAAACAATTTATTATTCTTTTTAGCAATTTTTTCTTAGAATAGATTTGGAAAGTACGCGATAAATGGAGAAGTTAAAATTTGTTGAAAAAACCGCAACTATCTAGCACTATATAGAAAAAGATGGTTATAAACAAGAATAATTTATTTTAACAATTATGTTTGATAAATTGCACTAATTGCACTCCCTTTAAGTACAAAGTGAACGAAAAGTTGAAAATTTCAGAAAAAATCGTAACTATCTAGCATTACTATAGGAGAAGATAGTTATAAACAATAATAACTTGTTTAAACAATTAGGTGTTTCAAATTACATTAATTTTTAGCTCGTTCTGAGTAAAAATTTGACAAAATTTGGAGTATTTCAGAAAAAAACTTAAACTTTCTAGCTTTATTCAAAGATAATATTATTAAAAATAATACTGAACTATTCAATCAATCATGTTTGTTAAAATAAATCAATTATTACTTTAATCTGATTGAAAAGTTGAAAATAAGGTGAAAAATTCGGAAAAAACTGCGAATTTATAACTCTATTTTAAGAGAATAATGGTAACAACAATAATAAATTATTTACACAATTTATATAAACTTCTAATTATCATCATGTATTATCACTTATTAGAAAAAATTTTGTTTTATATTTTATATTATATTGTTTATATTTTATTTATTTATTATTTATCACCAAGTATTATCATCAATTATCATCAATTATTAAGAGGTATATTATGTAATGAACAATTTGTATCAAAAACCCGTGAAAAAGTCATTATTATGAGGCTTGCAGAACCTCTTAATATCCTTTTTCTCAAACAAAAAAAAAAAAAAAAAAAAAAAACATGCATTAATTTTTTGGTTGATTCGAACAAATTTCAGGGCTATATGTATGAAAATTAAAAAAAATCCAATGCATTTTGGGACCACCCTAGTGTATATCTGATTTGTTGTATTCTCCATATTGTTTAATTTTTTAATTTTAATAACTTCTAATTGTTTGATAATTCCGGTGTCTCCCGTAGTAAGTAACTAAATTGAACTAAATAGTGCATGACTGAAAATATTTGAAAAAACGTATTCTTTGCTGATTTCAATTATTAATCAATCAGTAAACCTTTTGAATCTTCATTGTCGAATTTTGTTGATTAAAAAATAGTACACCCAAAATGGGTCATGTACGTGCTGTTTTTTACGGAAATAAATAAAGGTGAAATAGACTAAGTCTGTAAATAATTCTTGTTTTGATGACTTGTTTTAATTTCTTCTTATGAGATAGCCTTTTCCAAGTTTCACAGTATTTTTCTAATGCCTTCTTCTTATTTCCTCAAAGCGGAAACTGGTACAAGATCGCGTTCTTGAACTTAACTTTGTTTGTCACGCTCGCCTTTTCAGGAACTGTGCTACTCTGGAACAAATAAAACTGCATATTTTCATCATCTTATCGTCAAAATAAAGAAGGAAACATGACAGGAGTATCATTGCGGCAAGGTATAAATAGAGAAGATCGGTATCACAAATTCTTATCCCGAATTGCAGCCAGAACCTCAACTTATCAAGAGTACAGGAAACACTTTGAAGTTAATTTTGTCGACTGTGATACTACCTACAATCGGCATACAACGTAAGTCGACAAAAACACTAAAAAATTTTACATTCTCAAAAAAAAATACTATTGTATCAATAAAACTCATACAAAAGCAGTATTAGCAATATCAATATTTTATTGATTCTAACGTACATACTACAGAATTTATGGCGTCACTATTAAACGAATAGTGATTTTACAAATTCTATAGAATATACATTTAAATCAATAAAATATCTGTTTTTGAACTAGTTTTATTGATCCAATGGTATATTTGTGGAGAATGTAGTATTTCTTCTCATAATAGATTTATACTCTTTATAAAAATCTTGATTCTTTACTAGGGGCCGTAGTTTCTTCAATTTTAATTCGAAATTGTTTTATTACGTTTATGAAAGAATCTAGGTTAAAAATGTTTCAAATTATAAATTCTTGTCTTTAAATGTTAATAGTGAGGGAAAATGAAAAATTGGTTAGGGAAACATAAGGGAATTTTTGAAATGAAGTTTTGCGGTAACCCAGATGCAATATTGATGAAACCTTTTTTGGATGAAAATTCAACTATTTTCATAAAAAATTTACTTTATGTTTAAAAAACATTCGGGTTTTGAAAAGTCAACTATAATCTTTTTTGGATGAAAATTCAACATTTTTTTTTAAAGTTTGTCTTCTTAATTAAAAATTCATCTATTTTAATTGCAAGTGCATCTTTCTTGGGTAAAAATTCAACTACGTTTTTGGAAATTTGCTTAAAAACTCATCTCTTTTAGTGAAAAATTTCACCTTTCTCGGATAAAAATTCAGCTAATTGTTGAAAATTCAACAATTTTCTTAAAAAGTCATTTATTTTAGTTACAAATTCAACTGTTCTGTTGAGAATTCAACTATTGCATAGAAAAATTACTTTCTGTCTAAAATTCATATTTTGATGTTGAAAAGTCAACTGAAGTCTTTTTTGGGTAAAAATTCAACTACATTTTCGAAAGTTTTTTTTTTTTTAAATTAAAAATTCATCTATTTCAGTAGCAAGTGCATCTTTCTTGGGTAAAAATTCAACTGTTGGGTGGAAAATTCAACAATTCTGTTAAAAAGTCATCCTTCTGGGTTAAAAACGCAACTGTTTTTCTTTCAATTGAACTATTTTGCAGAAAACTGAATTTCTGTTTAAAATTTATACTTTGGTTTTCAAAAGTCCACTGAAATGTTTCTTGAATAAAAATTCAACTATGTTTTTGAAAATTTGATTTTTTTTTGCTTAAAAACTCATCTCTTTTAGTGAAAAATTTCATCTTTCTCGGATAAAAATTCAGCTCATTGTTGAAAATTCAACAACTTTGTTAAAAAGTCATTCATTTTGGTTAAAAATCGAACTGTTTTGTTGAGAAGTCAACTATTGCATTGAAAATTTGATTTCTGTCTATAATTCATATTTTGATGTTGAAAAGTCAACTGAAATCATTTTTGGATGAAAAATTCAACTACGTTTTTAGAAGTTTGTTTTTTAAATTAAAAATTCATCTATTCTAGTAGCAAGTGCATCTTTCTTGAGTAAAAATTCAACTATAAATTTATATTTTGGTTTTCAAAAGTCCACTGGAATGTTTCTTGGAAAAAAATTCAACTACGTTTTTGAAAATTTGCCTTTTTTGCTCAAAAACTCATCTCTTTTAGTAAAAAATTTCATCTTTCTCGGATGAAAATTCAGCTCATTTTTGAAAATTCAACACTTTTGTTAAAAAGTCATTCATTTTAGTTAAAAATTCAACTGTTTTGATGAGACTTCAACTATTGCATCGGAAATTTACTTTCTGTCTATAATTCATATTTTGATGTTGAAAAGTCAACTGAAATATTTCTTGGGTAAAAATTCAACTGCTGGGTAGAAAATTCAACAATTTTGTTTAAAAGTCATCCTTTTTGGTTTAATTTATGCAACTGATTTTTTTTAAATTTAACTATTACGTAGAAAATCTACTTTCTGTTTAAAATTTATATTTTGGTTTTCAAAAGTCCACTGAAATATTTCTTGGATGAAAATTCAACTACGGTTTTAAAAAATTGTTTTTTTAATTTAAAATTCATCTATTATAGTAGCAAGTGCATCTTTCTTCGGTAAAAATTCAACTGCTGGGTAGAAAATTCCACAATTTTGTTAAAAAATCATCCTTTTTGTTTAAAAATTCAACTGTTTTATTAGGATTTTTCTTCGTAGAAAATTTGCTTTCTGTTTAAAATTTGTATTTTAGTGTTGAAAAGTTTTTCGGAAGAAAACTCGAATTTTTGTTGTTAAAAATTTCTCTTTTTTATTTAAAAATTCATCTGTTTTAGTAGAAATTTTATCTTTCTTGGTTAAAAATGCAACTATTTGGTTGAAAATTCAACTGTATTGTTAAAAATTTAACTGTTTTTCAAAAATTCAACTGTTTTGTTGAAAATTCAACTATTTCGTAGAAAATTAACTTTCTGTTGAAAATTTATATTTTGGTGTTGAAAAGTAAACTTACATCTTTTCTGTAGAAATTCAACTAATTATTTGAAAAGATATCCTTTTTGGTTGAAAATTCCACTCTTTTGCTAAAAATTCAAGTGTCTTTGTAGAAAATTCAGTTTTTGCTTGCAATTCATATTTTGATGTTAAAAAGTCAAACTGAAATCTTTTTTGTATAAAAATTCATCTATCTTTGTTTA
The DNA here is from genome assembly GCA_932195095.1 of Andricus curvator. Lineage (NCBI taxonomy): Eukaryota > Metazoa > Arthropoda > Insecta > Hymenoptera > Cynipidae > Andricus > Andricus curvator. Next base: position 62,072 of record CAKNYM010045525.1, on the reverse strand, counting down.
AAGATTCAAGTACTTTGTTTGAAAATTTTTGTTTGAACACTAGTTCAAACAACATACAAAATTCTTAAGAAATCATTTTTTTGTTGAAGATTCATATTTTTAGTTCAAAATTCATCTCTTTTGTTGAAAGTTGAACTACTTTATTTTAAATTTATTTTTTTGTATGAAGGTTTATCTTTTTGGTTGAAAATTTAACTATTTTGATGGAAATTAATTTTTTCGCTGAAAATTCATATTTTCTGGTGAAAAGTTCAATTTTTTTACAGAAAATTCGTCTTTTGGCTTAAAGGTTTAGTAATTTAGATAAACTTTTTTTTCATTCATGGCTGAAACAAATATTTATTTGTTGAAAATTCGTCGTTTTGGTTCGAAAATTCGTCTTTTTGGTTCGAAATTTTTTTTTTTCATTGAAATTTTATCTTTGTTGCTTGGAAAATCAACTTTTATACTTTTTTGCTGAAAACTCATCCTTTTATGTTGACAATTTAATTATTTTCTTGAAAATTCTTAATTTTTTGTTGAAAATTCAACAACTTTGTTGAAATCTTTTTCTTTCCTTGACTAACAAATCTTGTTGGTCGAAATTCAACCTTTTGCTTAAAAATTATTCTTTTTTGGTAAAGGTCAAATGTTTTTGATAGAAAATTCAAAAATTTTTTGGTTAAAAATTCAACTATTTGGTTGAAAGTTGAAATAATGTGTTAAAAATTTATTTCATTGGTAGAAGTTTCTTTCCTTTGGATCTGTCTTAATTCTATTGAAATTAAAATTTTTAAAATGAAAAATTAACTAATTTGTTTTTGCTACATTTTACGCAGAGAATTCGTCTTTTTAGCTGAAAATAACAACTATTTGTTTGAAAGCTGAACTACTTTGCTAAAAATTCATTTGTTTGCTAAAGATTCATCTTTTTCGTCAAAAATTCAACTTTTTTAGTGTGAAATTCGTTTTTAATTATGAAAATTATTGCACTGAAATTTTTACCATTTTTGGTTGAAGATATGTCTGATTCAGTTGAAAAATCAACCATTTGGTTAAAGATTCATGGATTTTATTGAAAATTCTTTTTTATTTGGCTTGAAAATTGATTTTTTTTTAGTTGAAAGTTTAACTATGTAGTTGAAAATTTATCTATTTTAGTTAAAATTTCATTTCTCCGGTTGAAATTTAAATATTTTGTTAAAACCTCGTTTTTTTGGCTAAAAATTAATTTTTTATAACTGAAAACTTAAGCTTAAATTTTCAGTTAAAAAATGTATTTTTGCAGTTAAAGATGTGACTTTTTGTAGAAAATTATTATTCTTGTCTGAAAATGCATCTGTTTGGTTGAAAATTTAAATATTATGTTAAAACTCTTTTTTTTCTGTTCAAAATTATATTTTTGTAATGAAAATTAAACTATTCCATTTTTGGTTAAAAATTGATCTTTTTTAGTTGAAAATTCATTCCATTCGTTGACCCTGAAGATGGATAATTAATTTATACGCCATTGATACATTATTATTTCAAGATTTTGAAAAAATCTTATTTTTATCAACATTTTTCAAACAATCAGATGCAAATATTTTGAAAATAGAACGAGACTAGGTCACGTTCTCAATTTCTTAGTATGGCCTTCTTATTGTTTAAAGACAGTTACAATCGTTACACGGTCTCGTCATTTTATTAAACGTTTCTATTTTTGACGTTTTCTATTTTTATAACTTTTTTGAAATTGTTATATACAATCCTGAATAATTTTTTTTTGCATTAAGAAATTATTGTTCCACTATTGAATTAGAAAGTATCGCGCCTTCTGTGCTTTTTTTAGCACAAATTATTTCTAATACATAAAATAGTACTTTTTTCTGACAATTGTATGTGATATAAATTGGATGTTTAACATAAATAATTGTCTAAACAATTTATTATTATTTAGAATAATATTCTCTTAGAATAATGCTAGAAATTTGCAGTTTTTTTCTCAAATTCTCCACTTTTTAATTAGACTGAGGTACTGATTAATTCAAGTTAACAATCATTTTTTTGCGTTTTTTTTTTTTAATACAAATTGTTTCTAGTACTTAAAATACTACTTTCTACGAATAATTATATGTTTACGTAAATTTTTAAAACAATTTATGATTTTTTTTAGCAATTTTCTCTTAGAATAGAGTTACTAAGTCGCTGCGTTTTCTGATTTTTTAAACTTGTTTCCAACTTTTTAGTTAGAGCAAGACAATACTCAATCATATTATACAAAAATAATGGTTACACCTTTCAATATTATTTATAACAATATTCTCTTAGAATAACGATAGAAGGTTTTAGTTTTTTCTAAAGTTATCCACTTTTCATCGGCTTTTCAATTAGAGTAAGATAATAATAAAATCAAGATAACAAACATATTTGTTCAAACAATTTGTTATTATTTTTAATATTATTCTCTTCGAATAATGCTGAAAAGTTTCGTTTTTTTCTCAAATTTTTAACTCTTAGTGCACTTTTCACTTATAGCGTGGTATATATTAATGCAATTCAACAAAAGAAATTCTTTTGAAAAATTATTATTGTTTATAACTATTTTATCCTATAGTAATACTAGATAGTTGCGGTTTCTTCAGAAATTGTCCACATTTTGTTAACTTTTTACTTACAATTAGAGTGAGGTAATAATTAATTGAAGTTACCAAATATAATTGTTTAAACAATTTATTATTATTTTAAATAATATTATCTTTGAATGATGCTAGAAAGTTGCGGTTTTTCTGAAATGTTCAACTTTTTGTGCACCTTTCACTTAAATTAAGGTCAAAATTAATAAAATTTAGAAAGTATAACTATTTAAACAAATTATTGTTTATAACTATCTTCTTCTATAGTAGTGTTGGATAGTTGCGGTTTTTTTCTGAAATTTTTAACTTTTTGTACACTTTTTAATCAAAGAGATAATGATACATGTAAGTTACCAAACATGAATGTTTAAAGAAATTATTATTGTTAATAACTATCTTCTTTCAGAGTAATGTTAGAAAGTTTCGGGTTTTTCTGAAATTTTCAGCTTTTCTTTGACTTCTTTATTGTCAGTTTTTGATGCTAATTAGGATTTTTTTTTTGTTTTTTTTTTTAATACGAGTTGTTTCTAGTACTAAAAACGCTACTTTCTGCTAATAGCAATATGTTCAAATAATTTTTTTATATAATTTATTATTGATATTGGTAATGTTCTCTTAAAATAGAGTTAGAAAAGCGCTGTTTTAATTTCAACTTTTCAGTTAGAGCGGTACAATTATCAATTGAAATTTACAGAAATAATGATTAAAACCATTTATTATTATTTATAATAATAAATTTTAGAGTAATGCTAGAAAGTTGTATTTTTTTCTTAAATTTTCAACTGTTTGTCCACTTTTCATTTAGAATGACCTAATAATTATTACAATTTAGCAAACATAATTGTTTAAACAAATTATTATTGTTTATAACTGTCTTCTCCCATATTCATGCTAGATAGATGCGGGGTTTTCTTATATTTTTAACTTTTTACTTAGTGCGGTAAGCATTAATGCAAGATAACAAACATCATCATTCAAAACTATCTCCTGTTAGATATTGAATGTACATTTTTTTTAGTAATTACTGAGAGCCTTTTTGTTTAAATTATTATTATTACTATTTATTATTTGTTCTTAACTTAAAAGTCAAAAATAAAAGCTTAAATTTTAGAAAAACTCGCAAATTTCAAGCATTATACTCTAAGAGAAGATAGTTATATGGAATAACAAATGTTTCAAACAATTATGTTTGTTAACTAGCATTAAATACTATCTCACTAAGTAAAGAGTGGACAAAAAGTTGAAAATTTCAACAAAAAAACGCAACTATCTAGCATTACTATGGGAGAAGATAGTTATAAACAATAATAATTTGTTTATACAATTCTTATCGTTTAAGTTTAATTATTATTACATATCTCTAAGCGAAAAATTGACAAAAAATTCAATATTTTAGAAAAAAGCCGCTACTTTCTAGCATTATTCAAAGGCAATATTATTATTAATGATAACATTTTTTTTTAAATTATGTTTGTTAACTTGAATTAATTTTAACCTCACTCTAAAAAAAAGACGACAAAAAATGAAAAACTATAAAAAACTGCAACCTTCTAGCATTATTCTAAGGGAATATTGTTATAAATGATAATAAAAGGTTTAAACTCTTATTTCTGTTAGATATAAATAATTATTTCCTCGCTCTGAAAGAAAAGTTAAAAACTGCGAAGAAAACAGCGACCTTATTAATCTGTTCTAAGGGAAAATTGCTAAAAACAATAATAAATTGTTTAAACAATTTTTTATAAACATCTAATTATCGGAATAAAGTAGTATTTTATGTATTAGAAACAATTTGTTTTAAATAAACCGCTAAAAAAACAATAATTAGGGATTAGCGAAAAGTAGGCCACTAAAGAGTAGCAGAAAATTTCTAATTGGAGTAGCTTTAATATTTCCTAATTCAATAGTAGAAAACGAATGGCTTGTTAAAAAAAGATTATTTAGGGCTGTATATGATAATTTGAAGAAAAAAAGTTAAAAACATAAAAATCTTGAAAAATAGAAAAGTTTAATAAAACGAAGCCATGGCATACCATTCTTATCTCTATTGAAACAAGAAGAAGACCATATTGTCACATTGTAAACGAGACGTAGTCTGCCTCAATTTAAAAGCATTGCCTTCTAATGTTTTGAACAAAGTTAAGAAAAATGAGAATTTTTTAGACTCGTCAAATCACATTGATCAAGCGAAATTTTACAGATTTGATTAGCGAAAAGTGAACCACGAAAGATTAGTAGAAAATTACTGATTGGATTAGTCAAGATATTTCCTAATTCAATAGTGGAAAGCAAACTAATTTCTTGATAAAAATAAATAATTGTACGAACGTCTGTATATGCAATAATTAAAAAAGGTTATATAAATGAAAAATGTGAAAAAGATGAATGTTTAATAAAACGACGCGATAGTTTAACATTTTCAACTCTATGGAAACGATAAGTAGGTCATACTGAGAAATTGTTCACGTGATCTAGTCTGTTTTCATTTTCAAAATATGGCCTTCTAATTCTTTCAACAAAGTTAGAATTTTTCAAATTACAATTGGTTAATTGGTTACATATTAATTATACATATTCAGGGTCCTTACACACTACATTGCAACAGATTTCTGTGTTCGATTTTAAAATTGGTTACAATTTACATTTGTGTCAGAGATTAATTAACAAATTTCAAACAATAAATAAATATGCTCAAGAATTCATTTCTTCAGATAAACAAAACATAGGTCTGGTTCAAATAAAAAATACTACCGTGAAATAATAATTTCGTGATGTTAGGAAATAAGATTCATGTAAATGCATATACATGGTTCCAAATATATGTTTTCAGTGTTTATATTATTATTAATAAATTTATTTTAGACTCAATATGATTTGTATATTAGAACAATTAAATTCATATTAAGTTCAATATTCAAAATTTATATTTAATTTCATTTACATGTGTGTAAAGTAATTTGCATACGAATATTTTTTTTTAAAGTGAAGCTGAAAAGACGAATCTTATGAAAGAAATTTAAGTTTTCAACGAAAAAGTTATTCTCTAAACAAAAATGACTTTTCTACTATAAAAAATGAATTTTTAATCCAAAAGGACGAATTTGCATTAAAACCGTTGAATTTTCGACCAAAAATGATGACTTTAAAATATAGTTGAATTTTCAACAAAATAATAAATTGTCTACCATGAAAGATGAATTTTCGACGAAATACATTAATTCCCTACCAAATAGTTGAGTTTTCAATATATAAAGGATACATTTTTGACGAAAAATGGAATAGCTAAATTTTCAGATAAACAAATTAATTTTTAACTTAAGAAAAGAATTTTCAACAAAATAGTTTAATTCTCAACCAACGAGGTGAATCTTAGAAATAAAATTAATTTTTAACTAAGCAGTTGAACTTTCAACTAATTATTTTGACTTTTTACCAAAAAGATACATTTTTAATTGAATAGTTTTCCAAGCGAATTTCCAACAAAATACATGAATTTTCTACCAAATTGTTGAATTTTGAAGCCAAAAAGAGGAATTCTTACAAAGCAGTTGAATTTCAAACTTGAATATTTGAATTTTAAAGAAAAATGTTAATTCACAACCAAATAATTCAATTTTCAACTGAAATTATGAATCTTCGACAAAAAAAAAATGATTTTTTCACAAAGTAGTTTAACTTTAAACCAAGCAGTTGAATTTTGTTCAAACAAAAAAGATCTATTCTCAAGGAAAAATGTAATAGTGGATATTTCTATGAAGAATAATTTGAACTTAGGTTGAAATTAAAATAGTAAAAATAGACATTAAAGAAGAATAAAAAAAGAAATATCAGAAAAATATTTACATCTTTAAGCATAGAGATAAATTTTTGACTAAAATAATTATTGTTCAACAAAAAAAAGGATTTTTAAGGAAGTAGTTCAATTTTTAACGAAGTAGTTGAATCTTCAACCCGAAACTTTTCGAGACATTTGCAATGACGTTGAGTTAATAGTTTATTAATGTTAACAAACATAATTGTTCAAACAATTTACTATAATTGTTAATAATATACTCTTTTTGTTTAATGGTAGAAAGTTGCAGTTTTTTTCTGAAATTTTCACGTCAATTTTCCACTTGAAGTGACTTAATAATTAATTAAATTGAGGAAAAATAATGTTTTAAACAAACTATTATTGTTAATAACTATCTCCATCTATATTCATGCCAGATAGTTGCGGTTTTTTCTGAAATTTTGACCCTTTAGTCCACTTTGCACTTAGTATACCGGGTGTCCAAAAAGTCCCGGGACGGCTAAATATTTCCTCAGGTAAGATATTTTTCAGGGCGGTCAAGGTCGAGTCATTGAAGGAACTTTCAACAAGGAATTCAATGGTGACCTTTATTTTGATCTTGACCATGACCTTCACGGTCATTTCAAGGTCAAATTGATTTTTTAAAATGGGAATCTCTATTTTCGACCCCGGGAAGTGAGAGAGCGGAAAATTTTACGTCCAGATATGACCTTGACAATTTGAAAATTTGACCTGGAAAGGTCAGGGCAAGGTCAAACAACGTACAGCAGGATGACTCGACCAGCATTATCGATTGGTGACTTTGAACTTGTCTATGACCAGAACCTTCACCAGGACATTTTCTTCAAAAATGAATGCCAGTCGAGTCATCCTGCTGCACATTGTTTGACCTTGCCCTGATCTTTCCAGGTCAAATTTTCGATTTGTCAAGGTCATATCTGGACGTAAAATTTTCCCCTCTCTCAGTTCCCGGGGTCAAAAATAGAGGTTCCCATTTAAAAAAAATCAATTTGACCTTGAAATGACCCTGAAGGTCATGGTCATTATCAAAATAAAGGTCACCATTGAATTCCTTGTTGAAAGTTCCTTCAAGAATGACCTTGACCGCCCTGAAAAATATCTTACCTGAGGAAATATTTAGCCGTCCCGGGACTTTTTGGACACACTGTATATGAACAAAATGATTCCCCTTAAAAAGACCTAGGAAAAATCTGATGACTCTTTTCTCTATCTCGTTTATTTAAAAAATTTTGTACTTAAATGCCAGTAAGGCAGGATAAAATCGTATTTTTTCAAAATAATCTGATTTTATGTCATTCTTTGGTTGATAAAATATTTTTGTGGGAGAACACACTCTAAATTTGAATCAGTCAAAATTTGACTGATTAAATTATTCGAGCATGCTTTAACTGAAAGATCAGTCATTTCTACTGACAAAACAGTCGGTTTGACAGATGAATCAATAAATATTGCTGACTGTATCAAAGAATAACTTGCAACGACTGATTTTCAGTCGATAAAAGTGACTGATTCGTCTTCTATAATTAAATTGCAACATTATAGCTTAATTAAATTTTTTTATTAAATTTCTACATTTTAATGAAGGCCGTAGCTACGTGCACCGAAATTTCGGTACGAACAGCTTAATTTTTTCGATGTTTAATAAATTATTAGAATTAACCATAATTTACTGGTTGACACATTGAAAGTTACGGATTAGAGCAATCAAAATGGCTGATTTAATTTGTGAAATTTACTGGTTATATCATTCAAAATGATTTGATACATTCATCTCTATTGGTAGAAAATAAATATTCTATGTTCCAAATTATTCATAATTTTGGTTGATTTCAACTGTTTTCGATTTAAAATTAACATTTTTTGGGGTAAAATATCAACTATTACATTTTTTTTTTAAATTGATATTTTTTCGTTGAAAAATCAACTATTTGGTCCAAAGTTGAACTACTTTGTTAAAAAATAATTTTTTTTGGTGAAAGATTCACTATTTTCGTTCAAAATTAGTTTTTATTGTTGTTTGAAATTCAATTTCTTTTGAACCGGAAATTTAACTTTTCCATGCATTTTTGAAAACTGATCTTTTTCAGTGTGAAAGAATGTAATTTGTTAAAAACACATCTACTTGGTAAAAAAATTTAATTAATTTGTTGAAAGCTTGTTTTTGTTATTGTAAATTAATTTTGTTCATTGAAATTCTTACTCCTGAATTTTTGGGTATTTGGTTGAGGATTCAACTATTTTGTTGAAGATTTTTTTTTTTTTTTTTTTTGAATTCCACTGTTTTATTTTTAGTTGAAATTAAAATCTTTTATGATTGAAATATCAACTGCTTTTGTTCCTAAACTAAATTTTTTTGTTTTGTTGAAAATTAATCCTTTTTAGTTGAAAATTCAAATTTTTTGTTGGAATTCCATGTATTATGTATTCTTATTTATCATAAAAATCTGTTTAGGTTGGAATATCGCATGTTTTTTATTTAAAATTTAAATCTTTTCCGGTTCAAATATTAGCTATTACATTTTTGTGTTGCAAAATTCAACTTTTTTATTGAATAATTTACTACTTGATAGAAAGTTGAACTACTTTATTAAAAATTTGGTTTTTTGCTGAAGATTCATCATTTTATTTTAAAATTCATCTCTTTCGTTAAAAATTTAACTATTTAGTTGAAATTTTTTTTAAATAATTCTTTTAACTGGAAGTTTAAGTATTTTCTTTTTTCTTTAGAATTTTTTTTTTAATTTGAAAATTCAACTATTTGGTTAAAAATGTATTTATTTTGTTGAAAATTCGTCTTTCTTTGGAGAAAATTAATTTTCTTGGCGCAAAATTCATTTGTTTGTTGTTTGAATATTCAATTACTTGGTTGCTTTTTTTTGGTTCAAAACAAATCTTTTTTTTTTCATTGAAAACTAAATTTTGTGGCTGAAAATTCTTGTATTTTGTTAATTTTTTTGTTGTTGTAAACAATTATTCTTGCTGGTTGAAAATTAATCTTTTTCGGTATAAAGAATGAACGATTTTATAAGAAATTTTTTTTTGTTGAAAATTATTTTGTTAATTAAATATTTAACTACACCATTTTTAGTTGAAAATTGATCGATTGATTGAAAATAAAATTGATTGATTGAAAAGAAAAATACTATTTGAACGGGGATTTTTATATTTTAATGAAAATTTGCAACATAACACGCTAGAAAAAAGTGTCTTTCAACAATTATAAAAAAATCTCCACCATTTTGCTGATTGACAATTTTTTTTTTTTAATTTTTCGCTTCACATAGAAATAAAAATAAAAGTTGTATATGGTGCAAGACGGTAAACTTAAATTCCTGCATTATTTTAAATAATAACACACTTCAGAGATCAAGAACTCTCTTTGATAGTTGCGTTATTTGCCAAGATTAAAAAAAAAATCCTAATAATAATTTTACTTTGCTAATTGTAAAAAGGTGAAACATGTGAAAAATTTTTAAAATAGGTGAAAAAGGTGAATAGGTCACAACCTGTGATGACTCTCAATATTAAATTTTTTTAAAACTAATTCTGGCTTTGGATATTTTTAATTGTTTATTTATTCAAAAAATCAAAAGGTTAACGATTTTTCCCTAAAATGACACTAGTAATTTTTGAGATAATCGATACATGTACTTTAGTGTATTCCAAAAATAAAATTTATTTTTGCTTCTCAAATAGCATCCCTGCAAAATATTTATATTGGTGTCAAAATGACCCCTGGTTTTTTTTTTAAATAAAAAAATATTCAGGGGTTTCCCAACTCGATTTTTGCAAATAAAATATTTATATTATTCGAATAGTCGCTGCTGTTGGATATATTCACTTCAACAGGCTTACATTGTACTATTTTTACTCAAATATATCACTCAAAGTTTTGGCCGATTTTTCAAAAAAATAGCATTTTATATTCAAAAACTGGCTTCAGAAATTCTTAAATACCGTTTTTAAATTCTGCCAAAATTCTGAGTGATGTAGTTTATTCAAAAGATTGTAATGTACGCATGCTGCAGCATAAAACACGAAAAAAAAATTTTAATCAAATAAATATTTTATTTATGAAAATAGACTTGGGAACCCCTACATATATATATATATATATATATATATATATATATATTTTATAATTCCGCCAAAAACCAGGCATGCATTTTGATACAAAAAGGAACACTTTGTATTGATGCCATTTAAGAAAAAAAATTAAGTTTTTTTGCACCCTCCTGATGCACCTTTATCACAAAAATGTTTCCAAGTGTTTGTTACAAATACTTCTTTTTTATTTATTAATGAAAAAATATCTTTCCAAGTGCAACCAGGAAGAGAATATTTATATTATTATTTATATTTATATATTTTTATTATATATATTATATAATTATATATATTTATGTTTATATTATATTTATACATAGAGAGTATAATTTCGTCATTTTTTTCACCAGAGTATATTTTTATTCAAATAACAGTTTTTTATCCAAACTAATTAGACAATAGAAATGTGAATAATTTTGTTGCTATTTTTAAAAATTATTTACTATTTATTTAATTAACTTTTTTCAACAAATGTGTTGTTTCCTTTTTAGATTAGTCGAATGTTGCCAATGAAGGCTGACACACTGGACAAAAACAGCTTTGCCAGGTTGCAAGGCGGCATAGGTCTGCCACTATTTTCATTAATAATATGTTTTCTATACGGTGTTTGCTTGACGGGAACGTTTCTGGTGATTATGAATGTTCAGCGAGAAGAAATTTGGCACAGTTCACCTACAGATGCCGGACAAATACAGTCCATCCAAGTGACATATGGCACCCAAGTAAGAAATTTTAATCATAATAAATAATAACATTATTATATAATTCATTCATTAACTAGAAAGAAACGCAATATTTAAATTAAAATATTATATTATTATTCATACCATATTTTTATATTTCATAGTATCTATCATCTAAAATAATAGAAAAGGAAAGCAAGGACAATATTTCTGATAATTGGTGAAATTTATATCATAACTTCAAAATTAATGCATAAGATTTTTGTGAAATATATGTAAACAATGAAACCATTGGACTTTTTCAAAAATACCAATTTACGAAGAAAAACATTAAAATAACCTAAAGTTGTTCAAAATTTCAAGTTTGATTTTTGAAGTAAAATAATTTTTGTTTAATTTAACCGATTTCCGATCAAAAATGATAGCATATCCTAGAATTGTTCAAAAATTTTAAATCTTTGAAATTACTACCCATTTCAGATGAAAAACTTGTTTCCGATATAAAACGCGAACACAACCAAAAATTGCACAACAGTGGCGTATTCACTGATTCTAAATGATAGTCTGAAAAATAATGCTATTTGGAAAAATCTTATGATTTTTTCATTTAAAAATAACAATTTCGAACAAAAAACACTAATATAGCATAACAGAAAGTTGTTCCGAATTGTAAATATTTAATTCAATGTAACTATTTTTGTTTGAAATAACCCATTTCCGGTGACAAACGTTAGAATAACCTTAAATGATTCCACAATCGTAAATCTTCTTTGAAATCAATATCAATATTGCCGATGTAAAACACCAACATAACCTCAATTTTTTGGAAGTAGTGAATCGTCTGTAAAGTATAATTTTTAAAAGCAGAAATACCCATTTCTGATGTAAAACGACAATGTTACCTGAATTTGTTTGAAAATTATAAATATTCTCTGATATATCGTGATTTTTTAATAAAAATTTTAATATTCGACGAAAAACACTAATACGAACCGAAATTGTTCAAACTTGTACATTTCATCACTTTAAACAAAAATCATGAATTTAAATCTACTGATTTTTGTTAAGAAATAACAACTTCAGGTGAAATTCAACCTAAAGTTGTAGAAACATTTTAAATATTCGTTGAAATCGAATAATTTTTCATTCAAAATGGCAATAACTTTTGCTGAAAAAGACTGACAGAAAATAAAAGAAACAATTTCATAATTGTAAATCTTCTTCGAAATGTAAAACGATAGCGCAACATAAAATTATTTGAAAATTATTAATCTTCTTTGATATCTAATGATTTTTGAATAAAAATATTAATTTTCGAGGAAAAACACCAACACAATCCAAAATTGTTCAAACTTTTAAATTTTATTAATTTAAACAAAAATCATTTGCTTTGAATTTAACGGGTTATGTTTAAAAATACCAACTTCAGTTCAAACATAACCTAAAGTTTTTCCAAAATTGGAAATCTTCTTTGAAATCTATACCAATTTCAAATTAAAATGAAGGAAGTAATCTAAAATTGTTCAAAAATTTGTTTATCTTTTTTGAAATACATTTATTTTCTATCAAAAGTACCGATTTCCGGTTTAAAACGCCAACAAAACCATAAAAGGTGAATTTACTGATTCTGAATGATAATCCGAATAATAATGATCGAAAAAATATTATGATTTTTTAAATTAAAAATACCAATTTTCAACGAAGAGAAAGCATGATACAAGAAAAAATTATTCCAAAATATACATGTTCTTCGACATCGAATGATTTTTTAATAAAAATACTGCATTTGGCTGTAAAACACCAAAATAACCTAGAATTGTTGAAAGTTGTGAATCGTCTGCGAAACATAATTTTTGAATTAAAAATACCAATTTCAGATGTGAAACAACAAACATACATAATGTTGTTGATTGAAGGGACTTGCATGTTGGTGGCGGAAGTGAGAACGTGTTAAGTGACAGGTGGAGAGAGAATTTTACGGAATTTGTGTGGAAGGTGTGAGTGGAGTGTGAGGGTGGAAGCCGAGGAGGTGAGTAGGGTTGTGTGGGGTGAATTGTGGAGATAAAAAGTGAGTTTCAGCATGTGTGGGAGGTGGTATCTAGCTGGATAGGGAAAGTGAGGTTAGGTTGGCAAGTAAGCGGGGGAGTTCGTGGTCAGGAGTCCTGGGCTTTCGAGGGTTCAAGGGTGGTTCTCGAAAAGTTAGGGGATGCTAAGGGAGAGAAAGGGGTGTCTGCAGGGACTGAGGAATTGAAAAAAAAAAAAGGGGGGAAAAAAAAGGAAAATTTGGCGGCGAAAGACGCCAAAATTTTGCAGAGACATCTGTCGGTTGCGGCAGTTACTGCATGGATAGATCCCATTTACCGGCGGTAGAGCGGGAGGTGGGCAGCGAGAGTACTGGCAGTGCTGGTAGTGAAACCGACGGGGAGGGAATTTTCCACAAGCCACGACGGCCAACAACGCGTCGCCCGGTGTCGAGCGGTGCGTCGGGGAGAGGGAGAAATCGGGACGGTGGCAACGAAGGAAGCGAGAAGGTAAGGGAGAGAGCGTCAAGCGCAAGTGACGGGGAGGATCTCTTGAAAAGGAAGAGAGACAGCCAAGAGAGTCCGGAGAAAAGCGAGGTCGAGAGCCCGTTTAAAAAAAGCGGGATAACCCCGAGGTCACCCCCCAAAAAAATGGAGGGGATGTTGGAAAAGGAGGCTCTCGGGATGTTGATAGGCGAGATCAGGGGGCTGAGGGAGGAAGTAAGGGGGACCAAGGAGCAGATGGAAGGTATGAGGGAAGACCTGCGAATCAGAGATGAGAAATGGGAAAAGGAGGTGAAAGAGCTGAGAGAGAGAGTAGATGGGTTAGAGAGGGAAAGAAAAGAAAAAGAAGTTAAAATAAAACAGATGGAAGAGGAGATTAGGGCGTGGAAAGAAAGGACGGAAAAAAGGCTTGAGAAGGTGGAGGGCAGGACGGAAATGGAAATAGGAGTCGGGGGTAGCGGGGGCGAGATTAAAGGTATTTGGGAGAGGGTAGGGAATATGATAGAAGAGAAAGTGGGAGAGCGTAGGAATGAAAAGGAGGAGAGGGCGGATAGGGAAAGGATAAGGGCAATGGAGTTGAGAATGGAGAGAAAGGAGAAGGCAGACAGGAGAAATAATATTGTGATAAGAGGGTTGAAGATGAAGAGCGGGGAAGAAAGGGAGGGTGTGGAAGCGCTGCTACAGAGCATAGGGTGGAATAAAGGCAGGGTAGGGAAAGTTAAGTTGGAGGGGAGGAAGGAGAAAGAAGTGGCGGTTGTGGAGTTGGAGAGCTGGGAAGAAAAATTGGGGGTAATGAGAAATAAAAATAGGATAAAGGATAAGGAAGTGTTCATCGATCACGATTTGACGAGAAAGGAAAGGGATGTACAGAGAATGCTGTACGACAGGGCTAGGAGGGAGAGGAGTGAAGGGAGATCGGCGAAGGTAGGATATCGGAAAATAAAAATAGACGAGAAAATGTGGGTGTGGGACGAGGAGAAAGAGGTGTTGAAGGAAGTGCAGGGGAATTTGTTTCGTAGGAAGTAGGGGGGCGGGGGTAATGCAGGGTAGAGGAGTTGTGAAGGTGCTTTACTGGAACGTAGCAGGGGTAAAGAAGAAGGATGAGGAGTTCTGGAGGTATATCCAGGAATTTGATGTGGTAGGACTGGTAGAGACGTGGGTGGAAAGAAAGGAATGGGATAGAATAGAGCCAAAGCTGCCAAGGGGGTATAGGTGGAGACTCCAGGAGGCGGTCAGAGTGAAGAAGAAAGGAAGGGCTAGTGGGGGAATTATAACGGGGATTAGAGATGGATTAGAGGAAGAAGCTCACGGAGAGGTAGAGGGGGATGGAGTGCAAATGAGGAAAGTAAAGATAGGAGGGGGAATGTGTAAGTTTGTGACAGTGTACAATAAGGATGGGATGGAAAGAATTAAAGAAAGGGTGGAAGACCTGTTAGGTGAAAGAGAAGAGGGTATGGTTGTACTGGGTGGGGACTTTAACGCGAGGATGGGGAGGGAAGGGGGCCTTTACAGGGAAGGGGAGAGCTTCGAAAGGAACTCAAAGGATAGGTTAATAAATAAGGAGGGGGAGATTCTAAGGGACTGGATGGAGGATAGAGGCTGGGCGGTGGCAAATGGTATGGCAACTGGGGACGAAGAGGGAGAATACACATACGTAGGTAAGGTGGGGGTATCGGTAATAGATTATGTAGTTATGAATATGCAAGGGTGGGAGGAGATGGAGAGATTCGCAGTAGAAGGGAGGGTAGAATCAGACCATCAGCCATTAGGGTTGTGGATAAGGGGTGAGAACGGTGGAAGGCAAGGTGGGGAAGAAGTGTCGACGGGGGAGAGGGTTAGCTGGACGAGGGAGGCGATAGAGAAATATAAGGAGCAGTTAGGGAACGTACGCTTCGAAGGGGAGACGGTGGAAGAGATATGGGAGGATTTAAAAGAGAAAGTGAAAGGGTGCGTGCAAAAGAAGGTATTCAAAAAGAAGAAGAAAGGAATGGTGAAGCCGTGGTGGGATAGGGAATGTAAAAAGATGAAAAGGAAGGTGAAGAGGAAGTACAAGAAGTGGAAAGAGGGTACTGCGAAAAGGGAGGAGTACGTAGAAATGAGGAAGGGGTTTAGATTGATGTGTAAGAAGAAAGAACAGGAAAAGGAGAAAGAGCTGGAGGAGGAGTTAGGAAATGTTAAGACAGAAGGGGACGTCTGGAAGATAATAAATAGGTTTAGGAAGCGTAGAGTAGGGATAAGCGACAAGATAGGGAGTGAGGAGTGGAGGGAGTTTTTTAAAGAATCATTTCAGGGCTCAGATTCAAGGAAGAGAGATGATGGTAGTAGAAGAACGGGGGAGGCAGAGATGGAGGAGTTGAATGACGAGGAGATAGAGAAACAGATAAGGAAGTTAAAAAGGTCAAAATCAGCAGGGCTGGATGGGCTAGAGAACGAAGCATGGCTGTTTAGTACACAAGAGGTTAGGGAGAGGCTGAAGGAGGTAGTGAAGAAAGTATGGAGGGGGGAGGGATTCCCACGAGGGTGGAGAGAAGGATTAATAGTGCCTCTGTATAAGAAAGGAGAGAGGGATAGGCAGGAAAATTATAGGGGGATTACGCTAATGAATACGGCGTATAAAGTATACGCGATGGTAGTAGCGGAGAGGCTGCGGAAGGATGTCGAGGGGAAAGGAATATTGCCAGAGACGCAGGCGGGCTTTAGGGCAGGTAGGAGTACTATCGACAATATCTACGTTCTACAGCACGTGGTGGATAGAGAATTAGCGAAGAAGGGATCGAGAGTGTACGCGTTTTTTGTGGATCTAAAAGGCGCGTTTCCGTCGGTGGATAGGGGGAGGTTGTGGGAGGCGATGCAGGAGAGGGGAGTGGAGAGAGGCCTGATCGAGAGGGTAAGGGAGATATATGAAGAAACCAAAGATAAGGTAAGAGGAGGACAGGGGATTTCGGAGGGATTCTGGATGGATAAGGGGTTAAGACAAGGGTGTCCGCTTAGCCCGACGCTTTTTGCGATCTTAATTGCGGATATGGAAAGTAAGCTGGAGGCCGGAGTGGTAGGAGGAGTCAGGATAGGAGGGGTTAGAATTTGGTCGCTAGCGTATGCAGATGACATAGTGTTGTTGGCAAAAAGCGAGGAGGCCTTAAAGGAAATGATGAAGAGGTTGAGAAAATACCTGGATAAGAATAGGTTAGAACTGAATGCGGAAAAGTCCAAGGTTATGGTTTTCAGAAAAGGAGGTGGAAGGGATAAGGAAGGGGAGTGGAAGTGGAAGGGAAAGGCGGTGCAGGCGGTGAAAGAGTTTGTGTACCTGGGCTTCTTGTTTCGGAGGAATGGCGGAGTGGGTGGTCACATAAAAGAGAGAGTGAGGAGGGCAAATGTGGTGATGAGGCAGGTGTGGGGGTTGGGAAAGAAGTTATTCGCGGATGATTTTGGGAGGAGAATGAAATTGTTTGACTCACTAGTGATGAGTGTACTATTGTATGGAGTAGAGGTGTGGGGGTGGAAGGAAAGCGAAGAGGTAAATAGGATACAGGAGAGGTATGTAAAGTGGACACTGGGGTTGGCAAGGAACACGCCTAATTATATTGTCAGGAGGGAGACGGGGAGAACGAGTGTAGGGATTCTAGCGGGGAGTCGAGCGTGTAAATATGAGGAGAAATTTTTGGAAGAGGGGGGAAGTAAGCTGGTTAGGGAGTGTTGGTGGGAGAAGGAGAACAGGAGAGGGGGTGGGAAGATGGAGGTTGAAAGAGAAAGGTATTTTAGAACGAATGGACTGCATATTGATGAATTGAGAAGGATGCATGAGGAAGGAAGGAAGGTATATGAGTTGGTTAAGAAAAACAGCATGGAGAGAGAGAAGACAGCAGGGGAAGAAAGAATAAGAGAGACAAGGTTTAATGGGAACTACGTGTGGATTATGCCAAGGGCGAGAGCGCAATATTTGTGTGAGAAAGGAGAGAAAGGAAGTCAGGAGCTTATCGCGAGGATGAGATGTGGGTGCATGGAGGGTTTCAATAGGTTTTGGCTCGATAGGGAAAAGAGGATGTGTGAACTATGTGGGAAGGGGGAGGCAAGAGTGGAGCACTGGTTGGAGGAGTGCGTGGAGGTGGAAAGGAGTGGGATAAGCATGGAGGTATTGATGCATGAAAGGGGGGACAAAAGGGCAGTAGCATGGGTGAAGGGAGTATTGGATAAGATGGAGAAGAAGAGAAGGAAGGAGGAAGAGGAATGGAGAAGGAAAGATTGTAAATAGAGGAGGAAGTAAATATAAGTAATTGTAAATATTGTAAATAGTAGATAAGTATTAGGTATTAGTCGCGGAGGCAGAGTATGGTAATGCGAGGCAAGCAAGAAAGTAGGGACATGCGAGCGAGGCGAGGCGAAGCGAGGAAGGCAATGCGATAAGAGCGAGCGGCGTTAGATATAAGGTGTTGAAGGATGTTAGTTTTAAGGCTTAGTTGTAAGAAAATTCTGTAAAAAAAAAAATGGAAGTGTAAGCAAGTCAATTTTTTAAGGCCAGCAGGCTAAAAAATAAACGTTTATCTATCTACATAATGTTGTTCAAAAATTATAAATCTTCTTTGATATCTTATGATTTTTTAATAAAAATTTTAATTTAAGACGAAAAATACTAATGCAAACTGAAATTGTTCAAATAATTTTGAAAAACTTCGGTTTCATTTAAACAAAATATATAATCCACTAATTGAAGGTACGCTAGTTCCTTAGAAAAAACGCCAGGAGCGCAGAGTAGGCTTTCTCACAATAAACAATTACTATGGCAACTAACACTTCTTAACCAGAAATTGAAAATTTTTGAAATATATTTATACAAATTTAATAAAGTTGAAAAAACAAAATCTTTACTTTATTAAAAATAATAAATTTTTAAGTAAACAAGAACTTTTTTTGATTTAAACAAGGAATTTATTTAATTTTAATGAGGATGTATTGAAATCAAATAAAAGGGTCAAATAAAGAATTTCATTAAATCCAACATTTTGTTTGACCCTATATCAAAGGAAAAATTTGTTTGAAACAAAAATTTTTCCTATCTTGGCACTGCTATTCTATTAGTTGGGACAACCACTTTATTAGTTGCTGGTACTAATTGCATAGTCACTGCAAGTACACTTAGAAAAATATTTGTTTCAAATCAAATAAACATTTGTTTAACCGTATGTCAAAGATAGAATTCGTTTGACCCAAATAAAATTTGTCTGAGTTAAACAATAGCCTGTTTGAATCAATTAATTTTTGTTTAATCAAAAAATATTTGTGTTTTATCAATCAAATATTTGCTTGACTCTACATTAAAGACAGAATTTTTTGATAAAAAAAAACAACAACAAAAAAACTTTTTTCTGATTTTAGTGAAATTGTTGTGCCAACTAATAAAATACCACTATAAACTAATGAAACAGTAGTGCCATACACGGAAAAAATTGATCCGTGAAGAAGTCACAAACTTGTAGCTAAGTCTCGGATACGAGATAAAAAAATGAAACATTAAATCCTTATTTCTATGAGAAATATATGGATAAATTTCGAAGTTTCTTACGAACAGTTCCTGAAAATTTCAGACTGAAATAAAAAGAGGAAAAATTTTATTTTTGCGATTTAATTTTATATTAATTTATAAATCCGCAACTCAGAAGATTCGAACCCTCAAAGACTGCTGACTCATCAGTTTCTAAACATAAACCAGGAGTGCGTAAACACGCGCAGCCATCGAGGCCAAACAAAATCATCCGATGAGCTCGAAGCACACATACGAGCGGACACACGCACAGCGCGTTTGGGAGAGTGTGTGTGTGGGCCACGTACAGGCGAACCTACTTTCGAGTTCCCAGATTGGTCGGGCAAGCTCGTGAGTGCTCTGAGAATCTTTTCACAATCACTCGTAATATTTTTGTAATTATTCACGTAAAAAAAAAGTGATGAACCGTTTTAGAATTTTCACATCAAGTTCGTCAATCTTTCCCAAAGTTCGCAGGTTATTTAAGAAAATACATAAATATCCGATGAATTTTTCTCATATCCGAGACCTAGCTACTAGTTCGTGACTTTTTTGCGGATAGATTTTTTCCATGTATCTTGCAAAATAAACAGTTCGCCTAATCAACCATTTGTTTTCAGTGTAAAATAATGTCAAGTAATAAAAATCCAATCAGGTTTTCCGCAGTAATAATTGCGATATTATCGAGACATTTTGTTACACCACTTTTTTATATGGGATCATGAAATCTAGAGAGAAAAAACAAAAAAATTCTTTCTTTGATATATGGTCAAATGAATATTTTTTTGATTCAAATTAAATTTATTTGATTTAAACACACCATTGTTTAACTCAAACCAATTTTATTTGAATCAAGCAAATTGAATGTTTGATATAGGGTCAAAGAAATGTTGGCTTGATTCAAACAAACATTTTTTTGCAACACCCACCTAGAAAGTGCCTCTAAATGCCTCTAAATGATATGCAATGTACAAAGTAATTCAAGGAATTTATGGAACTCAAGGAATTCATGAAATTCAACAAATTCATGGAATTCACAGAATTCGCACAATTTGTGGAATTCACCGAATTTGTGGAATTCAGGGAATTCATGGAATTCACCGGGTTCAAGAAAATGCATGGAATTCAATGAATACGTAGCATTCAGGGAATTCACAGTATTAATGGAATTCACGGAATTAATGAAATTCCTGGAAATCACGCAATTCATGGAATTCAACGAATTCATGGATTTCAAGGAATGAAAGAAATTTATGGAATTCCCTGAATTCATGGAATTCATAGAATTCAAGGAATTCGTGGAATTTAAGGAATTCATCGAATTAAAGGAATTCGTGGAATTTAAGGAATTCATGGATTTTAAGGAATTCATGGAATTCAAGGAATTCGCACAATTCGAGAAATTCAAGGAATTATAAAAATGTAGGCAATTCACGAATTAAAGGAATACAAGTAATTCGCGGAATTCACGGAATTCAAAAAATTAACGTGTGTATGTGTATACCATTAAGCCATTTCCCTTTCAGGGTAGGCGTGACACTACCCGATTCGGGTAGTGTTTCTAGGTTGATAGCTTGTAGTAAAATAACTACTACAAGTGTGGGCTCACCACACCCACAATTAACGTAATTCAATGAATTCATGGAATTCATGAAATTCACGGAATTCGCTAAATTCATGGAATTCATGGAATTCATGCAATTCATGGAATTCATGGAATGCATGGAATTCATGAAATTCACGGAATTCACAGAAGTCAGGGAATTCATGGAATTACCAAAAGTCAGGGAATTCACGGAATTCACGGAATGTATGGAATTCACGGAATGCATGGAGTTCACGAAATTCAAGAAATTCATGGAATTCACGGAATTCACGGAATTTACGGAATGCATGGATTTCGCGGAATTCACGGAATTCAATGAATTCACGGAATCTGTGGAATTTATGGAATTCATGGAATTCACGGAAGTCAGGAAATTCACGGAATTCATGGAATTAACAGAAGTCAGGGAATTCACGGAATGCATGGATTCCACGAAATTCAAGGAATTCAAGAAATTCATGGAATTCGCGGAATTCATGAAAATCATGGTATTCACGGTATGCATGTAATTCGCGGAATTCATGGATTTCACGGAATTTATGGAATTCACGAAATTCATGGAGTTCATGGAATTCGTGGAATTCGAGGAATTTACGGAATTCACGGATTTCATGGAATTTACATATTTCATGGAATTTACGGAATTCAAATCCACGGTATTGAAGGAATTAATGGCATTTCTTCAAGTCGTGGAATTCTATAAATTCCTTGAATTCCGTGAATTACTTAAAAAAAGGGTAAAAAAGGGCTAAATAATTTTCTCTGGTGGGTTTTACAAAAAAGACGGTGTGATACACGTACGCACGGGCGATTACTACTGACGTGATTGCAACATTGTCCTTCAGCTCTTCGCACTCGTCTACGTTTTCGCACTCGTTTCGCTTGTACGCGAACCTCCAACTCGTGCTTCGAGCCTACGACTCATACTGCAAGTTTCACACTGTTTGGCAATCGCCTATTTTGCGCACCTGGATCACAAATAACTATTCTGAGTGTATTGTATAAAAACTCGTCTACTCTTGGAAACACTTTCACTAACATACAATCTTGAATAATTTAAAGGTGCTAAATGCAACAGTTGTGACGAACATGGCAGAAAATTGTGTGGATGCTACCGTCCTTGCGAAAAGACCTTGGTACATGAAAGGTGGAGAGAGACAACCTCAACCGGCTTTAAAACTTCGACATACCGGAAGACGTTTAGCACGCCTTTGGCCCGATGAAGATCCCAAAGATGACAGGATTACAAATCAGGTAAAGTAAAATGGAATAAAGCATTTCTTTATAAAAAAATATTAAGTTCAATAGTTTATTATGCACCAAGAAAGAGAAGCGGGACTTTCTCGACGAGTGTATGTTTTCAGCACGAGTCGTACTGCCGTGATTTGGAAAAACACTGTTAACTGCAATAAATTGAAAAATAACTTTTTTTATAACGTCGAAATCGTGAAAACAGATACACGCGATTATTAAAATAATGTTTTCAAATTGTTAAAAGCTTTTGAAATAATTATTGCATAACCCCGAAAAAAGGCTTGTATTTCGAGGAACATCGTAACTGCATTTATTATAAGCTGCAAAATGCAAATTTATTATTCAAAGTCTGATTTTTTATAATTGATAACGGTATTGAAGAAACAGGAAGTTATGTTGTTGAAAAATGTAATAGGTAAAACATAATGGTATTGAATCTTTTCAGTTATTTAAAGTGAAGACCATTAATTAATTATTTAAAATACAATATTAATTGTAAATTTTCAAAAGAAATTAATAAAATTGAATTTTTGACGAACAACGATGTTCTTTATCTAATAATTTATTTGAGTTTGAAAATTTATTAAATTTGTTATTTGATACTTGAATTTATGTGAAACTTGGTAAATTACTTCAGTCTCAACATTTAAAATAATGTATTTTGTAATATTTTATTTGTTTTTTAAAATCTAATTGATTACAATCCTAATAAGTTCAAATTTTTTAATTTTTCGTCAATAATTTTAAGTTTTTTTGATACTTAATACATTCGAAATTTATGTACATTTAATAATTGAACATGAATCAAGGCTGCTAAAATTTCGTATTATTCGTTATCCATGAAATTTAATAACAGTTATAACGTTCTTATCTATATTTACGGTTAGGAGAAAGTTCCACTTCCGATTTATTGAAATTTATAAAAATAATAGCTTCGTGGCTGATTTAAATAACAGTTTGAGAAACATGGAAGAATGATTAATATTAATAATATTATCAATAATAATATTAAAGAGCCTTAAGTTGATGTGGTAGGGATGTGTGGCGTAGGGATGTGGCGACCCCATCGCCCGAGAGCTCCGGCTCT
>CAKNYM010045525.1:22878-33887 GCA_932195095.1 Andricus curvator | reverse complement strand
TAAAGAACCATGATCGTAGCTTCCGGAGCCTACAACTTCTCAAAAAACATACTAATATTAAAGATTCTTAAGTTGAAAATATTCAAAATTAACGAATTTAAAATTGAAAGTCTTCAACATTTAAGAATTTTCAACTGTAAATCTTTAAAATCAAGCTATAAAAAAAACTTCAAAAATTACATTCCTTTGAAATATATGTCTTAGTAATGGAATGATTTGCAAATCTATATTTTCAAAATTCAATAATTTTTAACTGTAACTTTTCAAAATTCTAAAAATTTGAATGGTGGATCTCTAAAACTGAAGATTACCTCATTTAAAACATTTACAATTAAAGATTATAAAAGTTTTGTTTTGAAACTTAAAAATCATCACAGTTTAAGAATTTTTATTCACACATCTTTCAAAATTGAAAAGTTTTCAATTGTATATCTTAAATATTCAAGATCTTTAAACTGCAAATCGTTGAAATTGAAGAATTTTCCATTGCAACTCTTTAAAATCAAACTATTAAAATAAAATTCCAAATTACATACCTTTAAAATATAATTCTTGAAAATTGAATGACTTGTAATTTCAAATTTTCAAAATTCAAGAATTGCGAATCGTAACTCTTCAAAATTGTAGAATTCAAAATTGCAAACCTTTTAAAATTGAAGACATTTAAACTGCAAATCATTAAGATTGAAGAGATTGAATTGTAAATCTTTAAAATTGTGGAACTTTGAATTGTCAATCTCAAAAACTGAAGAGTTTTTAATTTTTAAATTTTCCAATTTTCAAGTTTTACAATTAAAAATGTTGTGATTCTAATGATTTACATTTCAGATTACATCAATTTGCAAGATGTAGAATTGAAAACTCTTAACTTTTGATCTTCAAAATAATCCCAATTCAAGAATTGTTCTTTATACATCTTTCAAAATTGAAGAGTTTTCAATTATAAATCTTCAAAATTAAATAGTTTTGAATTGCAAATCGACAAAGTTGCGGAATTTTTCACTGTAAGTCTTCAGAATTGAACTCTTCCAAAAAATGTTCCAAAAAATGTGCTAAATTATATACCTTTTCAAAATATAATTTTGGAAAATTGAATAATTTGTAATTCCAAACTTTTAACATTCAAGAATAGTCAATCGTAACTCTGCAAAATTGCATAACTCTAAATTGCCAATCTTTTAAAATCGAAGACATTTAAACTGCAAATCTTCACGATTGAAGAAATTAAATTGTAAGTCTTCAAAATGGTTAAACATTGAATTGTAAATGTTTCAAATTGAAGGGTTTTTAATTTAAAAAATTCACAATTGAGAAAATATGCAAGTTATAAGTTTTACAATAAAAAGCGCTATCGTTTTAATGATTTATGTTTCAAATTTCATCATTTAGAAAGATTTAGAATTGCAAACTTTTGACTTTTGATCTCCAAAACCATCACTACTTAAGAATCTTTATTGATACATCTTTCAAAATTAGGAGTATTCAATTGTGAATTTTCAAAATTCAATTGTAGCTCTTCAAAATTGCAGAATTTTGAATTGCAAATCTTTTGAAATTGAAAACATTTAAACTGCACATCGTTAAAATTGATAAATTTGTATTGTAAATATTCGAAGTTGTAGAACTTGAAGAGTTTTTAATTTTTTTAAATAAAAATTTGAAAATTATTCAAGTTTTCAGTTTTACGATTAAAGATGATATCTTTTTAATGATTTACGGTTTACATTTCATCAGTTTGAAAGATTAGGAATTTAAAACTCTTGAATTTTGATCTTTGAAATCATCACAATTTAAGAATTGTTATTTATACATCTTTCAAAATTAAAGAGTTTTCAATTGTAAATCTTTAGAATTGAAGGGATTTGAATTGCAAGTCATTAAAATTGAAGAATTTTCCACTATGAGTCTTCAAAATTGAACTATTTCAAAAAATGTTCCAAATTACATACCTTTAAAATATAATTCTTGAAAACTGATTCGAAAATTAACCATTGAAAACTTAAAAATGATTGATAATGATTAATATGTAACTCCATATATATCAACTGCATTCCTCAACTAATAAATGATCAACTGCATATATATTAACTGCATTTTCAATAATGAATTATCATTTGTAAACAATTTTCTTGCAGCAATGAAAAGATCACATGAAAATTAGTCAAGAACTACCCGAAAAAGTACTGAAAGTGAGTTAGAATCCGCGATACACACGAATAAAGATTTGTATGAAATAGTTTTTGTCAATTTTCTCGGCTTTGTTCATTTTGCAGTAAAAAGTGTTCATTCAGATCACAGCGAATTTTGTAAACTTTATTTTTATTTTGATATGAATTTAGGGAGCGTCTATGAAGTGTGGCTTTTTTCCAGATGGGGGGGGGGGTCGGAAAATCTTATGAATCCTTACTTAGGGGTTCCAAAGCATTTTTTACTTGATTTTTCTCTTTCTAATTATTTTTTAAAAACATGCTTTGAAATTGTTTGAAATCTTCAAAGTCCGAAATCTATCAATTATCTATAAAAATTTTTAAATTTTGGAAATTTGGCAATACGCAAAACAATCTGTCAACGCGATCAACTGATGGTTTGACAATTTCAATTTTGCACCTCTGACGTCACTGTTTACCCTCTAGGGAGTGAAAAGTAGTTTTCACTCCCTAGGGACTAAAATGAAGAACTTTAGACCCGTCGAAGAATATCTTTGGACCCGCCTCATAGGCTTTGAAGATTGCTGACATCATGCATATATTACAAAAAATTGAATTCAGCATCATCATTTTTGCTACTTTCCAGGTGTTTTTATTTTTTCTTAACTAAATAAAAAACCTTGACATTCTTTGAACAACTCAGCACTCTTTTAAATTAAAGAACTTATAACAGCTGCAATTATGACACTGTAATATTTATACCGATTGCTGGTAAACTAGATCAGCTGCTAAAGTTGTTATTATAAGAGTAACTTTCTTATTCCTTTCACCATATTGGAAGATATTTTTAACTGAAGTGGATTAGATTTCCGAATCGCACTTTTCTATAATATTTTAATATATTTTTCCGTTTTCAGCTGATGTTCATACCTCCGGAATACAACAAAACGAACGCTGAAATACCCTTAAAGAGAATATTTATTCCCTATGGGATGGATGAAGCCGGAGATGGGCAAGATATTTTTATACGACAGGGTTGCCCCGTCAGTTCATGTACTATAATAAATCGTGATAATAATCCTGCCGAAGCTGACTTAATTTTATTCAAAGACTTCGTGAGTGCCGTGGGACGAAGACCTCTCAATCAGGTATTTGAATCCCTGCTGAATTAAACCCTTGTCAGGTTGAATAAATCGAGTCTCTAAATTATTTCTTTTAAAGTCCTAATCATTCTTTTCATAGTTTCATCCTTGCACAGAATCGAGGAAAAGTTATGAAATTATCTTAATAAATTACCCAAATACTATGGGAAATTACCTTCAAAATGACACCAAGAATTTGGAAAAATGTTAGTTATTTCCTATGTTATTGACATTCTTCAAAAAGATTGGAAGTTGATTTTTGTGTCCTTTGAAAGTCCTGGGCACATAAACTGTCAAAATCTTTTCACAATGTCAACTTTTTTCTACATTTCAAACTTGGGGTAGTGCTCACTTGAGCAAAGTGCTTTTCTCAGTTTAATGGCCCATAAAGTTCGATAAGCAATTGCTTGAGCAATTGCTCAGGACTGCCCAAAATTTACTTCTATTCACCTTTTCAAATGCTTTTTCTAGGTCAACAAATGCACAGAAAACTTTCTTTACTACTCTTAAACTTTTTTCTGTGATCTGTCTTAAGCTAAATATTTGATCCGTACATGATCTTCCTGGCATAAATTCACGTTGTACTTCCCACATCTTTCCTTCTGTTATTTTCATCACCCTACGAAGATGTATTTTTGAGTATATTTTACTAACGGTGCTCAATAAGCTGATACCTCTGTGATTATTGTATTTGCTGTTATCTCCCTTTCCTTTGTACATTGGTACGATGATCGTTTTTTTCCAATTGTCTGGGACTTCTCCCATCTCGATGCAAAAATTTATCCATTTGAACAACCTGTGAGGTATGTTATCGCCAGCGTATTGGGGCATTTCAGCGCTATTACTGTCTACACCAGCAGCCTTACCGTTTCTCAAGTTCTTAATTATATCATTAAGCTCAGTGACACAAACTTTTTCAATTGAGTTTTCTAAAGCATTATGTTCTATATCTTAGTTCTGGTGCTCTATAGTTTCATCTCCTAGTAATTCTTTAAGAGAGTCTTTCAAAGCGTTTATTATCCCGTCTGTATCATATAGCATTTCACCTTTGCTGTTTCTCATGTTGAAAAACTCTGTACTTTTACTTTCCTTCATAGATTTATATAACAGTTTCTTGCTTCCTTCAAAGTCGTTTTTTTCTTATCTTCTTCTGTTCTGATTTCATCTTTACTTTCCTTGACTAGTTGTTTAACTTTCCTCTTTTTGTGTCTGTAATCATTTTCAAGGCTATTTCTCTCCTCATCGCTAAGACCTGTGATGTTCAACGTTCTGTTGTACGCTTCTTTCTTTTCTTCATTCCACCGTGCATCGCCAGACATTCTTCCAACAATCGCAGTACCACACACTTCAGTCGCATTCCCAACTATGACATCCCTAAACAAGGCTGTTCGCGCTCTCCGCGCTCCGTAATTGTGTCAATGCTCACGCACTTTCGTTTCTACCGGGCTCTATGGAAAAATGTGTCACCCCTGCGAATGGGCCAGAAAGGGTGGGAGGTGCTTGATTTTTCCGGCCGGGCATCCCCACTCGCAACTTCAGTTCCTCTCGGAAAATCGTCGTCATCGGTTGCTGCTTTCTCTGAGCCTTGCGTCGTGTTGGCCCTTGGCCGAATGGTACTGGTGGGCGTCCGCCGCGCCCTTGTTCTGTGTATTTCACTCGCTCGACTGCTCGTGTGTTATTCTCACTCGACGGCGATAAGTGTTGTTACTGCGGGTATGGTGTGTGTATGGGTACAGTGTGCATCACCTTTATTCAGTGCCTCGTTCCTGCACAACGATTTAAGGAGACCAGCTAGCGTGTTGGTAGAGGATACGACGGTCCTCTGAGGTGTTCCAATTTCGTCCTTAGAGTCGGCGTTCTAGGTGCTGGCCGTGGTCGGCTCGAGACGTCGCCCCCACGTAACGCCTAACCGGTCACCTTCTCTTGCCCCTGTGCACTGCGTCGTTGGATCGAGGTAAGAGAGCTCTCAATTATTGCGGGTAAATGGCCATTTACGATAGGGTTTGTACCGGCTAGTCGCGCTCACTTCAAATTGTAATTTTGCTATCACTTGTATGATTTTCTTCCTCTCATAAGGAGGCTTTATGCACATTAAAGTTCATTTATTGTTTAAACCAACTATTATTATTATTTGTGCAAGCACACATTCCCCACCAGTCCTCTAATTAAAATTATGAGACTTATTTATTCTCGCCTGTAACCGTTTTTTTCAGTCACTTACGTGCTGAAACAAAGGCTGATACGCCCTCTATATTTATATGATTTATTAGCACCTCCCAAGTAGCCTGATCTATGCGTTCGTTCATATTATTTTGAAAAGCTATTTGCACTTCCGGTTTCTGCCAAATTTGAATCTTGGTTCGCGTTTGTTTCGTTTTTTTGGTTAACTTTTTTTCCATCCCTGACCAAAGTTTATTTTGGAGACTAGAAGGTGATGATCAAGATAGCATTCAGAACCCCTTACGACTCTTGTATCTTTTACAAGCTTTCTTAGTCTTTCATCCGCAATAACGAAGTTAATTATACTGTAGCTATTTCCTCTACACCAAGTGTACATGTGGATCATTTCATGCCTAAACCAAGTATTTGTAATAAATAAGCCCTTTTCTAAGCATGAGCTAACTAGTCTTTCCCCGTTATCAGTTTTCCTTGTTGGATCTCCAAAATTGCCTAGCACACTTTCTTTATCTTCATCTTGACGCTGGACGCCTACGCATTTGTTAATTTCTCATAGTAAAATTATTTTTTCGCCATTATCCCAAGCACTTATAGTATCATTTAAACTGTCTCAGAAGGCGTCTTTAACTTCGTTCGTTTTGTATTATACTTTCAAGTTTATTGAAATACAAATAATATCCCCATTATAGTAACAATTTTAATTACAAAATTGACTATATCAAATAAGAAACAGCATCACAAAATTCAACTTAAAGAATTTTGCAGCTAAAGTTAAAATTCCTTTATATATATACATACATATAACCATATGCGAAATCAACGCCACTATGATGTAAATAAGACTCAGCTCTTTCAATGGCATTGTAAAAGTGTGAAAACTTAAGGGAACGTCTAAACAAAGTAAAAATAATTATGCATTTCAGCGCGATTATCATTATTTCACTAGCTCAAGTGAGAAAATATGATTCTTAAAGATAAAAAGTGAAAGAGTTATATTAATTTGATTCTTCGTCGAGGTAATAACTGCCACAATTTGCTGAGAGATGATACAACAGGCTTTTCCTACATCTTCAGTCTCAAAACGACTCTAACAAAAAGTGTATCTTTTATTAAAAAGTAATAAAAGTACTTTTTCATTAGAAAGTAATTTTCATTCTGTTGCAAGCCATGTGCGGCCCATGTCAATTCACCCGAGCAGGGCTACACCAGAAGTAGGGTGAACTGGTCAGAACCTTACAAAGCCCGCAACAAGATTTCAGCCCGGGCCTGATTTAAAATCCCCAACAGTAGGACGCGTGGTTTTTTCAGCGTTCGAAAAGGTGTTCATTGTTAGTGGTGGAAGGGGATCGTGGTTTACATCCCTCTCATCCTTCCGAATATGTTTCAACTTATTTTTTCTCCCTTCTTGAGGTTCGCCCTTTAACATTATTTCATATTTTACCAAATTTAACAATTTTTTTAAAGAAGAATCTGAAAATTCATTTTTGTTATTTTTCTTGAAAAATATTAATTTTAAGAAAGAGTATAAAGATGAAAAATTTGCGTTTCGATGTGATCTGCAACTGTGATATAGAACATTTTTATCTTAGATCAATATTTCCCGATATTTAAAAAAAAATAATTTAGAAAAAAGTAAAAGATGGTAGTAACGTAGTTTATATTAATCTGCGACAAAAGTCCTTTGGGACTTTCCACAGGGATGCAACAGGAACGCCTAAGCCAAGTATCAACAATATTCTTGGGTGACCTTTTCGGAAATACTATGCCCCCTTTTTAGGGTTGCGTAGCCCCGGGTAGAAATTCTTATAGTTTCAGTCGCGTATCGATCCGTCCATGCGTCGTACTTTTTTTCAAGGAGTGAAAGTAAGGGGAAATGAGGGCAAGAAAAGTAGGGGAAATAAGGATGTGAAAGTGAGAGGAAATGAGGGGTGGAGAAGTAGGGGAAATTAGTGGTGTGGTGAAAATGACGGGAGGAAACTAGAGGACATTAGGGAGAGAAAGTAGAAGTGAGTGTGAGTAAGGGAAAGTAGGGGAAATTATTAGAAATTAGGGTGAGTATTGGAGGGGAAATGAAGGCTGGGGAAGGAAATTAAAGGAAAGGGAGTGTAAGCTAGAAGAGCAAGGAGGGGAGGAAGTAGAGGAGGAAGAAGTTAAGGAAGGGGCGGCGCTGGGTGATTTGCGAGGTAGGAAAGTAGGGGAAATGAGGGTATGGAAGTGAGTGGAAATGAGCAGGATAGGAAAGTAGTAAAAATGTGGGGAATAGGGAAAATGAGAATTGTGGGGAAAGTAGAGGAAATGAGGTCTTAGAAGTGAGAGGAAATGAAGGGGTGGGGCAAGTAGGGAGTATAAGGGTGTAGAAGTGAGAGGAAATGAGGTGGTGGGGAAGTAGGGAAAATGTGAAAAAGTAGTGAAAATTTGGGAAACGAAGTAGATGTAATTAGGGAGAGAAAATAGAATAAGTGAGGGGAAGTAGAGGAGAAGTAGAGGAAATGGTTAGAAATGAGGGTAAGCAGTGGAGTGGAAGTGAGAGCTTGGAAATGAAAGTAGGGGAAAGGGGGTGTTAGCTAGGGTAGCGAGAGAAGGGGAAAGTAGAGGAAGAAGTTAGCAAAATGGCGGCGGAGGGTGAAGTGCGGAGTGAGAAAGTAGGGAAAATGAGGCAAAGGAGTGAAAAAGAGATGAGGGAATAGAGAAAATTAGGGAGGCGAAGTAGGAGAATGAGTGCAAGTGAGGGGATGTAGGGAAAATGATTAGAAATTTGGGTAGGTAGTGGAGGGAAAGTGAGAGCTAGGGAAAGTAAGAAGGAGTTAGCCAGGGTAGCGCGGAGAGGGGAAAGTATTGGAGGAAGAAGTTTGGGAGGGGAGGGGGTGGAGGGTGTAATACGTTTTGGGGAAGTAGGGAAATGTAGTGTTAAAAGGGAAGGGAAGATATGGGAGGAGGTTTGAAAGACTTAATTAATGTCTCAGTAGGCTATGAAACGCCTTTTTGACCAATTTTTCAATAATAGTGAGGTCGAACTGCTTTCTTTTTAGCAAAATCACATCGTATTTTGCAATTTAAATATATACTTTGATAATTTCAAGACAGAAAAATAAATTGCTTAAAATCGTGACACCTTAAGCTTGTTGATATTCAATTCAGTATTTAAGGCACACATAGGTTAAATAAAAAAAATATCCTGTCATCTGTCTGTCTCTATAATTACGAAAGAAAACTTGCTAAATAATATTCAAACATTGAAAAAAAAAAAATTTGATATAAACGTAGAAATCACTCCTGTTGAGTTAAAGAAGATAAATATCATAACAAAATTACATAGTTCTGATCTAACCTTTTAAAAATTGTTCGGAAGTATAATCCCTCATTTTGTAAGGGGAATTTATTTTAATACGCCTTAATAACTAGGACGTTATAAAAAAATTAAGGGTCCGATCGAAAAACTGAAAGAAAATCTTTGGATTCGTCTCGGAAATATCTAAATGGTTTTTTTTAACCATTTAAAGACGAAAGCAAAATATGTTTGCATAAGTTGCATAAGTTTAGAAATTGTTGTAATATCGTTCAAAAATTATTAACATTTTATTTCTAGAAGCAATTGTTTTTTCGAATAAAATTTCAGTGAAGTATGGTTCAAAAAAAGGCCATTTAGATATTTCCGAGACGAATCCAAAGTTTTTTTTTCGATCGTACCCTTCGTTTGATTATAATTATTTCCAAAGTCTTAATTTATCAAAAATGATTTAATTGTTAAAAAATGGTTGAAAACAAAAATAGCACACTTAAATATTTTGAAGATAAATCCAAAGATGTTTTTGGTTTTTCGATCGGACACTTAGTTTGTTTATAATTAATTACAAAAGTTTGAAATCCGTAGATTTAGGAAACTTTAGGGTCGCGTTTTTAGCTGTATTAACTCACGAACTAATTACACTAATATTGAAATATTTAGTTTAGTCTATCTCACAATGGAAAAATGATGAGTTATATGTATATAAAAAAAATTCGTACTTGATCTTCATAGATAGAAATGTAGTTGCCGAATAGAAAAATTTTCACATCGTAAATTTTTTTTCTGAAAAGATCAATACACACAGTTTTTCATAAAAAAATTGTTGTCAAATTAATGCATTCTGCTGATTTGGTATTTTTGTAAGAAAATTAAATTGTACGTTGCAAATCGAATAATTACGTTATATTTCTTTCGGTAATCGAAAAGCGAGTTTTGAAAATCCCCACTTTTATCTTCGATACTTTCTCTTGTTCTTTATTATTTAATTCATTTAATTTTCGAAATATTTAAATTATCAAATAATTGTTAATAATAATTAATTTTTCCTTGTATTTAGGTATCGATGCTCTACTTTTTGGAAAGTCCCTATCATACAGATATTCTCAAGGATGTTTTAGTGAATTGGACTGCAACGTATCGACGAGATAGTGACATAGTAGCACCATACGAAAGATGGCAGTATTTCGATCCTAGTGTTACTCAAATCCAACAGACTTTTAATTATGCTGCGAACAAGACGAAAAAGGTAAGAAATCAATATTTTTTTCAGAAAAACCACATTATCATTTCAATTTTTTGAAGTTTCATCAGCAAATTTAAAAAAAAAATCCACGTACGTTACATGGACCGCGATGCGAGTTTTTTTCAACCCGCTTTGATCAGGCGGTATCGCTCCGGGTTTGCAACCGGAACGTCAGGGATCAACTCCTGCCTACTGCATTTTTGACAATTTTTTTATTGGATTTGACTATTAAATTTATTTAAATAGCGCCAAAAGAATGATTTTTAACTATTATTTTCATATGTAAAAATTGATATTTTCAACCTTTATCACTTGCAAAGCCAATATTTCAAGAATGAGTTAGTGCTGTGACATCCTTGGAAAATTCTAATTCCTTATGCTTTTTTTCAAAAAAAACATTACTCATTACTGTAATGTCAGATTAAAAGTATTATAATAATAATAGAAAATATCTTTCATTCATATTCTATTTTCATGTAATTTTATTATAATATTTCCTTATATTTGAATATCTATTTCATTCCTATTATACTATTTTTATTTATTTTATTTCCATCTCATATAAAAAGAATAATTAAGAAAATTTTATTGTTGATTTGAATAAAATTTTTTAGAATTTTCTTTGCGAAACTTCTTTTGGAGAAAAGTGGTGAAGGTTGCAAAAATGAATCTCTTCATATAAAAGAAAATGGTTGAAAATGATTATTTTGGCTTGACTTAAATAAATAAATTAATCAATTGAAAATTTCAAAAAATTGGCAAAAAATGCTGGAATCAGGAATCGATTGCGGACTCTTCGAATATATAATTAGAACGCTGGAGTTGAAAGACTCGGCGACATACCATGTCACATGCAGAATGTCTCTCTGCGGCATGTTTTAATACACCGACTTGGAAGATGGTAACATTTTTAATATTTCTAGAGAATTTGAGCGAATTCTTGTTTTTTGTAGATATAAGAAAAACTTTTTTACATTCTCATCAGAGAAGGTAATAGATTCGTGTAAAATTTT
>CAKNYM010045525.1:3211-22778 GCA_932195095.1 Andricus curvator | reverse complement strand
GTCCACGTTTTAAAACCCCCTGAACCCGAAAAACAGGTTTTTATGAATGTGTCTCTATGTCTGTCTGTATGTCTGTCTGTGAGCACTATCAGTTTCGAAAGAATTACTGATTGGATTGGCCTTTTGTATACTCTTTTACTGCCCTAAAATGAAGGTCAAGTTCGTTAGTCAGCCATGTTGGATGAAAATTCAAAAGGTTAGAATATTTTCAAATTTTTTGAGAGCCTTCTTTTTAGAATTTGAAAATTCTATGTACGATTGTTTATGGTATACAAGAAGACCAACAATTTCTCTTTTTGACTTTTTTCGATAAAAAACGAATTACCAGATTTATAGTGATTAAAAATTTAAAAAAAAAAAACGAAGATGAAAATTTAAAGCCAAACAACGCACGATATGGAAAAAAATTAAGAAATGAAAAACATTGATTTTTGAACACCCTACAAGAATGTTATAACAACTTTTTGAATTTTTTTGAAAAATCGAAACTTCAAATTTTGATCGCACAAAAAAAATAATGAAAAATAAAAAATTCCATTTTTCAGTCAAACTATACAAAATACGAAAAAGATGTGTAACAAAAATTTCGCATTTAAAAAAGATCTAAAAATTTGTTGGATATCACTTTCTGATAGGAGGCGCAGTTTTTGTTTAAATTCGTAAAAAACAGCATTAAAAATAAAAAAATTTTAAAAATTTGGACATACGACACAAGCTACGGAAAAACATGATGGGACAAAAGTTATTCAGTCAAAAAAGAGCTACAAATTTGCTACTAATTATTCTTTGATAGGATGCATGGTTTTTATTTTATTCGTAAAAAACAACATTAGAAAATAAAAAATTTAATTTTTGGGCAAACGACACAAACTATGAAAACAATTAGTTCACAAAAGTTGCTCATTCAAAAGACAGCTACAAAGGACCCTGCACCAAATGTACAGAAAAAAGCCCTATGATAAAAAATTCTAAAAAAAATTTTCTTCTTGTATTTTCGAACATGCAAACTAAAAATTCGAAAGAAAATGTCAGAAAGATGGACAGTTTGCAGACAAACACTTGTCCAAAGTTTCGATTTTTACATGTATTTTAATGGAAAAATGCTTATTTTAGCAGAATGTTTTTTTTTTCCTCAAAAACGCTATGATAGATTTGACTAAAACTTTTATATTTTGACGATCAGGCGTACCGAATCAAAAGATTCATACCGAAGAACTAGAAAGAATAACGATTCTTTGGGTATACAGCATGTTTTTGGGGGTGTTCTTGTACCCTAAACATCCAAGTAACATATGTAAATCATTATTTCCTAGTGACTAAAATCAATAGAGATTTTTATTTAACTGCTACGGTATGAAACGACTTTCCAATGAGTGGAGTAAGCGTACATAGCAAAAATATGTTTTGATCTAATTTTAGGGGATGTTTTACCATCCCTTAAACAATGAGTCTGAAGTTTCTAGCGCATTAATCAATAACGAAAAATAATTTTATTTTTAAATGCATGAAAGCTGCTATTTTATGACAGAAAATAGTCGCGTACAACCCTAAAAACTTCCAAAAGCACTCTCAACCCCTCATCAGATATGAAACTTACCCAAGCTACCCCTAAATATTTTTAAAATTCCTCAAAACCAACCTAATTCAAAAATCCGCCCAGTTTTTGCTGATAATAATTTCAATTTAGGCCAAAGGGGCACACATAAAGTCTGCACCATTCAGCACATGTAGAACTCACCCCGGCCACCCCCGAACATTTTAAAAATTCAATTAAATCACCTCAATGCAACAATTACCCTAATACAACAGGTTTGCAGAGGTTGGTGCAAGTTCGTGTTTATGAATATTTGAATTTCCCACATAAAAGTACTGTTGCAACTTATTGGTACAGTTTCGTACAAGTTACAACAGGTTTTCTCAGGTTGGTACCAGTCCGAGTTTATGAACATTTGAATTTCCCGTGTAAAAATATTTTTATAAGTTATTGGTAAAGGTTAGAACAATATTAAAACTTTTTCGTGTAAAAATAGTCTTACAACTTAATCGTACAGGTTGAAACCAGTTAAAGCAGGTTTGTACAGGTTGGTACCAGTTCCTATTATTTATTTTCTTACATATTATGAGTGTATTTATATTTCAATTATTACTACCGTTAATATCGCTTTAATATAAGTGCACTTGACTTATATTTTCTGTTATCAATTTTAACGTGTTTCGAAAAGTACGGTGTGAATTATCTTTGGTTATTTTCTGCCTTAATCTTGAAGTTTTGAAAATTTTTTTTGCCCATTTGGCATCAACTGAAAACATTTTCAGAAAAATCCTGGTGTACTTTGAAATTAGGGTGATTGTATTGAATTTTAGAAATATTTAGGGGTTGCTGGGGTGATTTCTATATGTGCTGAGGGATTGAGACACTTTTTTGTCCCTTTGGCATCAACTGAAAACATTAACAGAAAAACCTGGCCTATTTTTGAATTAGGGTGATTTCATTGAACTTTTAAAATATTCGGGGGTGGCTGGGGTGAGTTCTACATGTGCTGAAGGATTGAAACTTTATGTGTGCCCCTTTGGCATCAATTGAAATTATTATCAGCAAAAACTGGGCGGATTTTTGAATTAGGTTGGTTTTTTTATTGAATTTTAAAAATATTTAGGGGTGGCTTGGGTGAGTTTTATATCTGATGAGGGGTTGAAAGTGCTTTTGGAAGTTAATTTTTCTAGTTCGTGGGTATGAATCTTTTGATTCAGTACGCCTGATCGTCAAAATATAAAAGTTTTAATCAAATCTATCCTAGCGTTTTTGAGGAAAAAAAAAATTTTGCTAAAATAAGCATTTTTGCATTAAAATACATGTAAAAATCGAAACTTTGGACAAGTGTTTGTCTAAAAACTGTCCATCTTTCTGACATTTTTCTTTCGAATTTTTAGTTTGCAGGTTCGAAAATACAAGAAAAAATTTTTTTTAGAATTTTTTATCATAAGGCTTTTTTCTGTACATTTGGTGCGGGGTCCTTTGTCATGAATAAATTTTTGATAGGATGCGTAGATTTTCTTTCAATCGTAAAAAAGAAGATAAAAAATAAAACAATTAAAATTTTGGAAAAACGACACAAGAGACGAAAAAAAATGAAGAGACAAAAGTTTTTCAACCAAACAAAATCTAAAAAAATTTTATAAACCCTTGTTATAAAAAAAAATACCTTCTTGGAAAAAGGACACCAGCTACAATAACATTTTATTTAACAAAATTTTTCGCCTAAATTATATCTACAAATTTGCTCAAAAACGCTCTACATTAGGATGCGTATTCTCAGTTTGAATCGTAAAAAATAACAATGAAAATAAACAAAATAAATATAAATAAATAACAAAGTTGTTTTTTTCTTATAGGATGCGCACTTTTTTCAATTATAAAAACTAGACAATGAAAATACGCATGTTTCGATACCAATGCATATTATGAATTTTAATAATTTAAATTTATTGAAATCATACATTTTCCAGGGTAGTTGAACATAATGAAGAAAAGTTTACATTTTGGACAAAATCGAATGCGAAGCACGAGATGTCTGATGAGAATATGAGAATATGAGAATAAGAATGTGTTCGTTGTTGAAAATTTAAATAATTCTTTTCTTGTAGAAAATGTTTCTTTTTCAGTTGAGAATTCAACTATTTGGTGGAAAATTCGTTTTTCTTAATAGAAATTGAATCCTCTTGGTTCAAAATTTAACCATTTGGTTGAAAATGTATTTACTTTGTTGAAAATTCATCCTGTTTGGTAGAAATTTAATTTTTTTTCGTGATAAACTCAACGGTTCGGTTGTAAAATAAAATGTTTTAGTTGAAAAATAAACTGATTTGTTGAAAATGCGTCCTTTAATTGTAATCAACTGTTCTGAATTTAAAACTTCAATCTTTTTTGGTTCAAATACCAACTGTTCCATTTTTCGTTGAAAACTCATTTTTACATTCTCATCCAAATAAGAAGGTATTGTTTTTATGTATGTAAAATTTAACTTGGTCAGTTTTCATGAAATCTCCACATTTGACACCCCCTGAGTCAGAAAAAACGATTTTTACAAAGGTGTCTGTCTTTAATCTGTAGGCACGATAACTTTCGAAAAAAATTATCAGATAGGATTGAGCTTTAGCACACTTTTTCAAGCCCTGACAGAAAAGGGCAGGTTTGTTAGACAGGCATTTCTGATGAAAATTCAAAAAGTTAGAGCATTTTCAAAATTATTAAAAGAATTTTTTTTCAAAATTTAAAATTCTATGCACGGCTATCCATAGTACTCGGAAATTCAAAAAATGTACTCTCACGACTTTTTTCGACAAAAAGAAAATTGCCAGAGTGACTTCATTTTTAAAATAAAAAAAAATGAAATAGAACATTTTAAGCCAAACAACGCACGATATGAAAAAAATTCACGGAAAGAAAAACTTTGTTTTTTGAAAGTTCTACGAGATCATCATAACAACTTTTTGAATTTTCTTGAGGAATCAAAAATTCAAACTTTTACCCCACACAACACAAAAAGGAAAGGAAAAAATTCCATTTTGCAGTCAAACTATGCAAGATACGAAAAAAGATGATTAGACAAAAATGATATGTATATTCAAAAAAGATCTACAAAACTGTTGTTAATTATTTTTTATAGAACGCGTAGTTTTTGTTTTAATCGTGTAAAATCACATTACAAACTAAACAAAAAATCAAATTTTTACATTCTCATCCTCATGAGAAGGTATTGGTTTCATGTAAAATTTAACTTGGTTTTAGGCTTGATGCCTCTCGAAAAATTGATCAGATCGCACTAAGCTTATGCACATTATGTTAAGGCCTGAAATGTAAGGACGAGTTCGTTAGCCAGCTATTTTGGACCAAATTCAAAAAACTACTCGGAAAGTCGAACAATTCTTCCTCTCGACTTTTTTCGATGAAAAAAGATTATCAGAGTTATAGCATTTTCAAAATTCAAAAAAACAAAGGAAAATTTTAAGCCAAGAAGCGCACGATATGAAAAAAAGTGAATAGAAGAAAAACTTTGTTTTTTGAAAGTCCTACAAAATTATCATAACAACTTTTCGAATTTTGTTGAAAAATCGAAAATTCACATTTTGATCGCACAACAAATTATGAAAAATCAAAAATCGATTCTGCGGTAAAACTATGAAAGATACAAAAATAGATGAATACACCAAAATTGTGCACCCAAGAATGATCTACAAATTTGTTATGAATCACTTTTTGATTTGAACCATAGTTTTTGTTTTATTCGTAAAAAACAACATTAAAAATAAAATAATGAAATTTTTGGACAAGCGACACAAGATATGAAAGAAATAAGTAGGCAGAAGTTGTTCACCCAGAAAAGAGCTACAAATTTGTTTGTAATCATTTTTTGATAAGACGCGTAGTTTTGATGAGAATGTGTTCGTTAAACCCAAAGATCCTTTTGGAGCTTTAACAAAAGAGAATTCACAATCACTAATTTTCAGTTTTTGATGGTTTGACCTTTAATTTTAAAAGTCCTATGCAGAAATGTGGGGAGTGTACAATGACTGATCGCGGAGCACGAGGTAAACACATTATCGAGCGCGAAGCACGAGATAAATGTATTCTCTGTTTGGTTGATAATTAATGTATTTTGTTGCTGTTGTAGGAAAGCAATTTTTTATTCAAAATGTAACTTCGCTCAAAAATTTGTTTTTCATTGTTAAAAATTAATTTTTATAACTAAAAATTTAACTGCTTGGTTGAAAATGAACTTTTTTGTTGGAAATTCGAATTTACGAGTTAAAAATTGAACTAATTTGTAGAAAGCTCGTCTTTTGGATGAATTTGCTTTCATTATAGAGTGAAAATTCTTTCTTCGCTGAAAAAAAAACTATTACATTGTTTGTGAAAGAGTCATTATTTTATTTGAAAATTTATCACTTTCAGTCTTTTGGTTTAAAATGTAACAATTTTGTTGAAAAGTCTTCCTTTAAAAAAATGTATTTCTTTGACTGAACATTTGAATATCTCAGTTGAAGATTCATCACATAAGGTGAACATCTATCTAAAAGTTTTAAATTATCTTTTTGATAGAAAATTCATCTATTTGGTTGAAGATTTAACTATTTGGTTGAAAATTAACATTTTTTCAAAAAATTCATGTTTTCGGATTAAAAAAAGTCGACTGTTTTGCATAATATTCCTTTTGGCTTGAAAATTTAACAATTTGGTTAAAATTGTTGTTATTTCTGAATTGAAGAATCGTTTTTGGTTGAAAATTCCACTCTCTTGTTTAGTATTCTTTTTTTCCTTTTGAAAATTCATCTCTTGTGGTAGAAATTTCATTTATTTTCATTAAAAGTGCAACTGTTTAGTTCTCTCTCAATTTTAATCAGTTAAAAGTTTTTCTTATATCAATAACTGACTGAATTATAGCTATGAATCCGCTTTTTTCAATGATTAATCTTTTTGTGGTTTAAATATCAACTATTTTATTGAAAATTCGTCTGTTTTGGTTTATTTCACCTGCGTTTGATTTAGAATGAAAATCTTTCTTTGATTTAATATAAACCATTAAATTTTCCGTTGAGAATTCATTTTTTTATTATTCAACTACTCAAAAGGTGAACTACTATTAAACATTGCACTAATTTGTTGGAAATTGAACTTTTTTGGTAGAAAATTGATTATTTTTCTTGAAAATTTATCTTCTCAGTTGGACATCAAATAATTGGTTGAAAATTCATCGATTCTTTAGAAAATGCAATATTTTCACCTAAAATGTTAGGAATTTAAAGCGTTTTTGATTGAATTGATTATATTGTGAAACTATCAAACGTGTCCGAAACACATGAATTTTTCAGTGTTCAAGTAAAAAATTTCATTGATAATATTCAAATACACTTATTATAAGAAAATCATTTTTTCCAAGTTATTAAAAAAATAAAGTTTTATCCCATACCATTGATATTATTGTTTGGCCCTCGGCATGCAGACATCTTGCCAGCTGATGTCACAACGTGAGGTTCTTTTTTCACTCACCAGGTTTCTTTGGCGCGTAAATTTAAATTCATATTCATTTTCTGTACAATAACTGCCAGTTGTTTGTTTCATTTGCGAATTTCCAAAAATTATGTACATGAATGAAGGACTCTCCCACTTCCTTCCGTAACAAATCGTAACAAAATCTCGACCCCCCCCCCCCCCATCGACGTGCTATGTAATTTAAGTACAGTCCCATTATTTATTCTTTCGTTTAGAGCAAGTTAAAGAATAAAAATTGGATATAGAATTGGCTAGTTTTTCAATTGGAATTAATGAGGTTTCTTCAATTTTCAGGTCGCCTGGTTCGTTTCTAATTGCTATCCTCGGAATCAGAGGAATACTTATGCCAAAGAATTATCCAAGTATATCCAAGTCGATATTTATGGTGCTTGTGGCCCCTTAGATTGTCCACGATCTGAAGCTCAAGCTTGCTTCGACATGCTGGATGCTGATTATAAATTCTACCTTGCATTTGAAAACTCAAATTGCCGGGATTACATAACAGAGAAGTTCTTTGTTAATGGACTTGGGTAAGGATAAAATAATTATTTTTCATTTTATACTTCCCAATGCAATTTCCTGAAATATCTGAAGTCGTTTGAATTTACATAAAGTTACTTGAAGTCACTTGAATTCACATAAAGTGACTTAAAATATCCTGAAGTATCATTTTATCACGGTGAAGAATTATCACGCTACAATAGACAATATTTCGAAGTTTCTCATTTTTTCAACTGTAAGAACAATTACATGAAATTTTTTTAATTTAATAATTGTTTCTGTTTAAATAATTAAATCGAGTAAATTTCCGCATGTAATAAGCTTTTTTTGATTACAATTGATTGGAATTTGACTGAGTTATTGAATCTTAAGCTGATTCGAGTTTTATTTTCAATGAAATAAATAAATTTTCAACAAAATTGTTGAATTTTCAACCTAAAAGAAGAATTTTCAACGGAATAATTATATTTTTCAGAAGACAGTTTAATTTTTAACTAGAAAAACTGAATTTTACATCGAAAAGGAAGAATCTTCTGTCCAAATAGATAAATGATCAACAAAACAGTTTAATTTTCAACCAAAAAGCATGACTTTTCAATCAAGTACTTGAATTCAACAAGATAGTTGAATTTTTAAGAAAATACTGGAGTTTTCTACCTTCAAAAATAAATTTTTAACCAAATAGCTGAATTTTTAAAAGGAAAATTATACTTCAACGAAAAACAGTCAAATCTTCAACACGAAAAGTTGAATTTCCAACAAGATGATGAATTCTCAACAAAAAATTAATTAGTTGATATTTCAAAGAAAAATAAAATGAATTTTTAACCAAATAGTTCAATTTTCAAAAAAATAGTTGAATTTTCAGCCAGTGATGAATTTTCAACTGAAATGATGAATCTGCAACCAAGAAATTGAATTTTTAACAAAATGGATCAAGTTTGAACCCAGAAGTTAAATTTTGCGGCACAAAGAGATGATTTTTCCAGAAATAAAAATTTTTTAGTCAAGAAAGAAAAAAAAATGCATCACATTGTTGATCTTTTAAGCCAACAGCTGAATTTTTTGTAAAACAGTTTCATTTTCAACCCGAGAATATGAATTTTCAACGAAAAAGTTCATTCTTAACCAGAAAGTTGCAGTTTCAACAAAAAAAGAGAGAAATTCAACCAAAAAGATTTATTTTCTATCAACAAAGACGAATTTTTGACTGAAAATCTGAATTTTCAACATAAAATGAAAAAAATTATATTTTCAGGTAAAAAATTAATTTTGAATTGTAAAAAAACGATTTTCCAACAAAATAGTTAAATTTTTAGTCAGAGAATCAACCAAAAAAATGAATTTGTAACTAAATAGTTGAATTTTCAAACCAAAAGATGAATTTTCAACGATATAGTTCAACTTTTAACCAAACAGATGAATTTCCAACCAAGAAGATCAAATATCTATCAGAAAAGATACATTTTCGACAAAAAATTGATTAGTTAAATTTTCAGTTCAAAAAAGTAATTTTCAACAAAAAAAAGTAATTTTCAACCAAAGAAATTAATTTTTAACCAAAACTATTAATTTTCACCAAAATACATGAAGTTTCAACCAAATTTTGATTTTTTAAAGGAATATTCAACCCAATAGTTCAATTTTTCACCAAAGAAATGAATTTTCAACCAAAAAGACGAATTCACCAAGAAAATTAATATTTTACCAGAAAAGACAAAGTTTCGATAAAATACACACATTTGCTACCAAATAGTTGAATTTTCAGCTGCAGAAGATAAATGTTCACAGATGGAATAGTTGAACTTTTAGTTAATGGATTAGGTTACAACTACAACAAATTCAAAGAAAATATTTAAATTTTGAACAAAAAAAAGGTTTTCAATTTAATTGATGAATCCTCAACCATAAAAAACTAACTTTTGATAAAAAATAAAATTTCAACAAAATAGTACAATTTTCAACCATAGAAATACATATTTAACGCAGATGATGAATCTTCAACCAAACAAATTAATTTCTGACCAAATAGTTGAATTTCCAATACGAAGTGAATTTTTAACCAGAGGAAGACAAATTTTCAACAAAATAGATGAATTTTCAACGAAATAGTTAAACATTCAACCAAACAGATGAATTCCCAACCAAAAAGAACAATTTTTGAGAAAATACATGCATTACAACCAAATTTTGAATTTTTAGAGAAATATTCGACCCAATGGTTAAATTTTCAACCAAAGAAATCAGTTTTTAATTAAGAAGAAGAGTTAGTCAGAAAGAAAATTAATATTCTACCAGAAAAGATGAAGTTTCATTAAAA
The DNA here is from genome assembly GCA_932195095.1 of Andricus curvator. NCBI lineage: Eukaryota > Metazoa > Arthropoda > Insecta > Hymenoptera > Cynipidae > Andricus > Andricus curvator. Next base: position 12,906 of record CAKNYM010045525.1, on the reverse strand, counting down.
TACACCAAATAATTGAATTTTCAGCGGTAAAAGGTAAATTTTCAACCAAACATGGAATAGTTCAATTTTTATTTGAAAATATTAATTTACAGTAACGGAAAATATCAACAAAATAGTTAAATTTTGATCAAAAAATGGGTATTCAACTGAAATGATGAAACGTCAAACAAGAAATTCAATTGTTAACCAAGTAGTTTCACTTTCAAATAAGTAGTTGTATTTTTAACCAAAAAAGGGTTAAAAATAATTATAAATAATATAATAATAATAATAATTCACCAAAATTCAGTCGCTGTTCACAAATAGCCAAAATTTTTAAAATTTAATCGTCATTATATCAGGAGAAAAAAGCTCCGACGAACGTGAAATGGACAGGATGATTCGAGCAAGGATTGATTAATTTGATCAATCAAACCTGAAAAAATTAGGAATTTACAGGATAATTTATCCTGTAAATTGCTGATGTTTCTGTCGTTTTTTTAAAGAGGTATTCCTATTAAAAAGTAATCATTTTTAATACTACTAGCAAAAATTAATCGTTTGTGGTAAGTTTTTGGCTTTCAAAATTATTATTTGATTGTAAATAATGCAATGAAAATATAGAAAAATAATTATTTTTCATTAATAGTAAAAATACCACTTTGACTGTTATTTAACAATAAAGTTACATATGCTTATGTTTAGTATAAATTAAAATACTGTTGTATTCCTCTGTCTGGATTAAATGAAATGTGTCATTATATATCTTGAATTTCTCTCAGTTTCCTCATGCACATAAATGTTCCACTTTTCTTACTCTTGAACTTTAAAAATGAAATTTTGATACAAAAATAAAATAATTTCATATATGCGTGTGTGAAAAATATGTACAGAAAATGTGGTAAATGAAATCTTATAGAAAATTCAAGTAAAATTAAAAAAGTCGAATTTAATTCTACCATGATGAACAGTTCTTTCGGATATACATTGAAAATGTATTTTTCATGCTTTAAAATTTGTTTAAAAATATTATGAGTACAGCTTAGATTATTACACACGCTGCGAGTCATATTTTGTTAATGAGAAAACCAATCTGCTAATTTTAAAGAATTGCAAGTAAACGAAATAAATTGTGTCCTTCATATTGAATTTACTGGCATTTTTTCACTATAATGAAGAAGCTTCTGTAAATCATCTAGATCGTTCTCAAATCATATGCGATTTTCTGTAAAATCTATAACAAAGTGTTGGATTGGATGTGAGTGTTCTAGTTAGCATTAAATATGTGGTAAATTTTGTTATTTTACTAAGTAAATATTCAGAAGTAGGGATGCCCGCGCTGAGAGTGTCAACAAATAATTTTTTTTTTAATTCGTAGATTATAAGTGGATTTGAGAGATTATTTTCGTTTAAGTATAATTGGTTGTTCGAATCTTATTTTTAAGCCTACGTTCAAAGATTCCCCGGAAAATATTCCACGGAAATTCCACTAGCTTTTCGTCTGCTAATTGTAGCCTTTAATAGACTCAGGAAGTTCCTAGAAAACACTTTACTATCAGTACCTCTACCACTGGTCGATTCCGGAAATCTCGGCCGTCCCAACACATTCCGTACCCGCAAAACCCACTTTTCTCATAACCCGACCTTATGTAACAATTTTCAAGTGCAATAGGCGTAAAAAATACATCCTCTTCGAGGAAGTTAACTTCTGAATACATATTGGCCGCAACCAACCCACTTTTCTTATTACCCGTCATTATGTTATGATACATACTACCCTGAAAGGGAAATGGCTTAATGGTATACTACTATACTATGTAACGACTTCCAAGCACACCATGTGTAAACAATACATCTTCCTCGAGGAAGTTCAGTTCTAAATGAAGATTGGGCGTACTAAACCAATTTTTCTCATGATCTATCATTGCACAACAATTTGCGAGTGCACCAGGCATAAACAATACATCTTTCTCGAGAAAGTTAAGTGCTAAATCAATATTAACTGCACCCAACCCATTTTCGCGTGTAAAAAATACATCCTCTTCGAGGAAGTTAAGTTATACATCAAGATTAACCGCAAACAACCCACTTTTCTCATGACGCGTCATTATGTAACAACTTCCAAGTGCACCAGGTGTAAACAATGCATCTTTCTGGAGGAAGTTAAGTTTTGAATGAAGACTGGCCGCAAAGAACCCATTTTTTATGACCCGTCATTATGTAACAACTTCCAAGTGCACTAGGGGTAAAAATTACTTCCTCCTCGAGGAAGTTAAGTTCCAAATGAAGGTTGGCCGTAACCAACCCACTTTTCTTATGACACGTTATACAACTTCCAAGTGCACCAGGTGTAAACAATTCATCTTCCTCGAGGAAGTCGATACCCCTAGAATCGACCAGGTGTGAACTTACTGATATTAAAGTGTTTTCTGGGAACTTCCTGAGTCCAGGACTTTTTTTTATAATTTACAGACGGAAATTTAGTTAAATTTTCACGGAGAAGTCAACGGTATTTCCAACTGGAAATTCCGTAGAATTTCCGTAGACTACTTTCCGGGAAATATTTTCATGTGGGAGATTGAAACGTGATTGCTAAGACATGAATAAGTTTTCCTAGTGGATGAGGGACAATTGTAAAATGTTGAATTGTGATACAGGCGACATGTCAGGAAAAAACGTAATTTTTTACAATCCTAATACAAGGATAGTCTATACGTAAGTAGAGACATTCCGTTCTGTTGAGACACAAATCATTTTCAGTAGAAACGGGAAATTTTTGTACGGCATTGTAGCTTTTAATGCGTTTTCAAGATTATTAAGAAAATATTTAAATTGGCGTGAATACGTCTATCAAATTATTATGTAAGAAATAGTTTAAAAAATAATTAATGAATGAAATAATAAAGCTTTAGACAGTTAAATATAAAAAATTGCAGAAAAAAAAAGATTGATCATATACGATGCGCTGTGACTCAAAATTCAAATGAGAAAAAAAGACCTTATAATTTCTTCAGCATCTCTGGTTTAAATATAGATTCACACTGCCCTTGACCTACAAGCGTTGAGTAAATTCCCTCACAAACAAAAGTAAACTATAATTTTCTCAACGCAATTTAACAGAAGGAATTTCGTATTAACGAGAACTGAAACCATAGAAAACATGAAGGGCTCAGAAGATTAGAAGATTCGAAGATAGTTACATTTATTAGTGCAACCAATCCCGACGCAACTGGAACGTGCACGTCATCCACTCCTGCTCCTTCTCTCCCAGAAGGTAAGCAAGAGCGGGAAATTTACGCGAGAGACTTCGTACAACACGGTTCCTTTGAGAAGGGTATCTAGCCGCGGATGACCTTACGCGGCAGACGGCACAGTTGAAGATGAACGTTTCAACTCTGAGTAATTTTTTAGAGCTACCAATCCTTATAGAATGTTATGAGGAACAGTATTGACAGACCAGATGAAGTGATCCCAGAAGAAATGCCTTTTGCGTCTTTGCCAACAGGTAAGGATATCCCTCCTGAGTTGGTATGACCATTTAAAACGATGTTCTCGCGTTTGTCCGGGGCCATTGCCTGGTCGTCGCCTCGGTTCGGTCCTATTGCCACTCCCAACTAAACCATGGTCTCCATCTGAGAGAGGCCTATTGTGGGTGGCACTGCGCGATACTGGTGACGTAACCGCATAATTCGTTGCATTGGGGAGTGAACCCAATGTAACGTGGCTGACTGCAAGAGCCGGAGCTCTCGGGCGATGGGGTCGCCACATCCCTATACCTTTGGTTATTATGTTTTTTTAAACCTGTTCTGAGATAAACCCGGGTTTTCATCATAGCGACGGACTAAGTCAAGTGACTGATGATTTGAGGATGTTATAAGTTAATTTAACCCTAGAACGGTAAACGGGGGTTCCAACGCACCCCAATCAAAGTCAAAGTACGCTCCGGACTCCTGAATTTTCAGGTTTTTTTCATATTTACAAATTATTCAACATTTTTTTTTTTTAATTTAAGAGAATGTTATTATTACCATTGTTTTCTACACTAAAAAACGAAGAAAATGCGCTATATTAAAGTTGTTTTACTGCACATAGAAAGCATTGTGCCACGGTACAAGTTTGGGGTGTAGCGGAACCCCCGTTTACCGTTAGCGTATGAGCCAGCTCAGTTTACCGTTCTAGGGTTAATACGATGTCTGAAATCTTCTGAGATGATGTTATAGATACAAAATTAGGAGCATAGTTTAGTTTGGATTTCGCATTTCACCGCTGTTATCCATACACAGCGGCCGCGTGCGTTGAAGGTGACAGCAGTCACATCTCGATGTTTTCTTAGAGCTACCATCTGCAACTCCACAGGTTTTTAATCACTTGCTTCCTGATGGTCTAGAAAATTTCTCACAATGCGACAGGTGTTCAATAAAACCGCCTTCTGAGCTACTGCCAGTACCCTACTGACTACTAAATGTTCAAGATATTCAGTGCATCTTGCGTGCACTTGCCTGTAGCCGAAATCACAATAGGATGAATAGATGCATGTTTCACATTCCTCCATATTGTCTTTACTTCATGCCTTAGCTCACTATACTTATGGATCTTGGTTGTATGGGTTGCCTGCAAATTTTTGTTATGTGGACAAGCAATGTCGATGATGTAGACTCTTCCACCTTTTTTTTCTTGCATCACGATGTCGTATCGATTGGCTCGGATGTACTGATCCGTCTGGATAGTAACATCCCAATATAAGATGTAATATTCGATTTTTAAAACGGGCATTGGAATGTATCTATAGAAAGGCATTCATTCTGTGAAGAGTAATAGGTTTAGGGCAAGTTGTTGATGTATAATGCCCGCCACATCATTATGTCCACATAATTCGCACCGGACAACCACGTCTTGATGTAACACGTGTTTGCGACAATTTCTGGCGCTGACAACCCTGTCCTGAATTGCAATGACAAATCCTTTCGTTTCTAGATACAGAACGCCCTTTCTCGGCCAAATTTTGGATGCCTCACTATCCACTTCATATTGATCCAACGTTTTGGGGTGCTCGCTGTGGATAGCTTTCTGTCTTCATTGCGTTTCTAATTCCTCTATGGTCTCTTCCCTGATATTCAAGGCCTTCTCTGAGGACAAATTCAAGGGCGTGTAGTCAAGCAGTCGACCTAAGATCGATAGAAAGGAGTAACAATATAAGATACGAATGTAAACAAAAAGTAATCATATGCGGTCAGATTGAATAGCAGAATAGAATGAAGTAGATTACAAAAAATGTATAAAGGAGAAATTGTTTAATACTATCAAAAAAATCACCTCTCCAGAATAAATGTTCTCATTTGTAGAATCTGACGGACGTACAATGCAACTTTGCGCAGCTCGCGTGGACAATTAGATTTTAAAAGACTCAGCCAATACTCACTATTGACTATCGTGGTTGCTGGCTGACCTAAGATTGATATTCTTGAGCCTGAGTAGGCAGGACAAACAGCTAGTAAATGATGAAGATCCTCTGTTACAGAAAGGTCACATATGGGGCAGAGTCTAGCAGAGTCATAAGTAAATTTATATGCTCCAAAACGTACATTGAAAACGTACCCCTGATAGAGCCTAGAAGTCTGAGTTGAGGAATAATATAAATTATATAAAAAGGTAATCTAAGATGCAGATGTGATTGAAAGTTCGGATAGTGTTTAAGATGTGGGAAGACTTATACTGACTTATACTGTGAATTATAATGTCTTTTTTCCTAATTTGTATCTTGAAGGACAGCGTATCATATATTATCATTCTTTTTTTCTGTGGTTCTTCATTTTCAACTGTCTAAATCTTTATTATTTCTTCCATTGAATATTCTTTAATTGTTTTTAACATAATAATTAATCAATCTTATTTACGCCAACGGCCATACCACGCTGAAAAAACCAGTTCTCGTCCGATCACTGAAGTTAAGCAGCGTTGGGCGCGGTTAGTACTTGGATGGGTGACCATTCGAGAATACTGCATGCTGTTGGCCCGTCGTGGGTGTGGTGAGCCCACACTTGTAGTTATTTACTACAAGAAACTATCCACCTAGAAACACTACCCGAATCGGGTAGTGTCATGCCTACCCTGAAAGGGAAATGGCTTAATGGTTTACGCCAACTAAAATATTTTCTCAAAAATCTTGAAAAAGCTTTAAAAAATGTAATGCCGTATCAAAATCTCCCTTTTCTACTAAAAATGACTGTTGTCTTGTCAGAACGGAATGTTTCTACTTAAATAGAATATCCTTATATTAGGGTTGCCAAAAATGACCTTTTTTACTGACAGGTCGCCTCTATCATAATTAAACATTCTACAATTGTCCGTCATTCACTAGGAAAACTTATTCATATCTTGGCAATCGTTTAAATCTTAAAAAATAAGGTTCGAACAGACAATTATGCTTGAATGACAATGATCTTTAAAATTTACTTATTATCTATGAATTAAAATAAAAATTGAACTTTTTTTATTCGTGGACACTCTCAGCGTTGACTTACCTATTTCTGAATATTAACTCCGTAAAATAAAAAAAAATACCGCATAATTAATGCTAATTAGAACTACGCACGCACTATAATGAGAATTCAAATTCAATCCAACATTAGGTTATAGATCTTACAAAAAATCTTATATGATTTGCGAACATTGTAAATTAGCGGATTGTTTTTTTCAACAACAAAATATGATTCACAGCATGTGACACTGTACGTATAATAATTTTAAAGTTCATGAGTACAAAAATGTAACGTTCATGTACATGAGGAAACTGAGAAAAATTCCAGATTTATAATTTCACATTTTATTCATTCCAGACAGAAGCATACAAAAGTATTTTAATTTATATTCAACACGAGCACCAGTAACTTTATTGTTAAGTGACAGTAAAAATAATATTTTCACAATGAAAGAAAAATGAACATTTTTTATATTTTCATTCTATTATTTACATTTAAATAATAATTTTGAAAACCAAAACTTACCACAAACAATCAATTTTCGCTAGTCCTATTAAATATTAATATTTTTGAAGATGAGCACTTCTTAGAAAGTAAAATGAAAAAATATGTAATTTAAAGGGAATTTACATTTGTTTTTGCTCGGATTATCCTATCAATTTCACGTTGGTCCCAGGTTTCTCCTCGTAGTATAACGACTTGATTAAATTTTCACGATTTTCGCTATTCGTGAATAGTAACTAAAAGCCCTTTTTGGTTCAAAATTCAACTACTTAGTGGAAAGTGGAACTGCTTTGTTAAAAATTGATTTTTTCGTTAATGATTCATCACTTTGTCGGAGAACCTTTTTTTTGTCCAAAATTTAACTATTTTGCTGAAATTTGTTATTGTTGAAAATTCAACTATTTGATCGAAAATTTCTATATTTTGTTGAAGCTTTGTCTTTTCTGGTAGACTAATAATATTCTGAGTGACCAATTCATATTTCTCGTTGAAAATTCATTTCTTTGTTTGAAAACTTAACTCTGAGGTTACAAAATCATTTCAAAAAGTCAAAATTTGCGTAAAAATTTATGTATTTTGTTAACAAACAATCTTTTTTGATAGAAAGTTAATCTTTTTGGTTGAAAATGCATTTCTTTGGTTGAAAGTTTAATCACTTTGTTGAAGAACCTTTTTTTTGTCCAAAATTTAACTATTTTGCTGAAATTTGTTATTGTTGAAAATTCAACTATTTGATCAAAAATTTCTATATTTTGTTGAAACTTTGTCTTCTCTGGTAGACTAATAATATTCTGGGTGACTAATTCATATTTCTCGTTCAAAACTCATTTCTTTGTTTGAAAATTTAACTATGAGGTTACAAATTAATTTTAAACATTCAAAATTTGCCTAAAAATTTATGTATGTTGTTAACAAATAATCTTTTTTGATAGAAAATTAATCTTTTTGTTTGAAAATGCATCTGTTTGGTTGAAAGTTTAACAGTTTTGTTGAAAATTCATCTAATTCATTGAAAATGTTGTCTTTTTTCGTTAAAAATTCAACTATTTGGTTAGAAATTCATTTTCTGGTTGAAGATTAATAATTTTAGTTGAAAATTCATTTCTTTGCTTGAAAATTTAACTATGAGGCTACAAATTTATTTTAAAAATTCAAAATTTGCTTAAAAATTTATGTATTTTGTTAAAATATAATCTTTTTTGATAAAAAATTAATGTTTTTGATTGAAAATGCATCTGCTTGGTTGAAAGTTTAAAAGTTTTGTTGAAAATTCATCTAATTTGTTGAAAATGTTGTCTTTTTCTGTTGAAAATTCAACTATTTGCTTAGAAATTCATTTTTTGGTTGAAGATTAATAATTTTAGTTAAAAATTCATTTCCTTGGTTGAAAATTTAACTATCAGGTTACAAATTCATTTTAAAAATGCACAATTTGCTAAAAATTCATGTATTTTGTTAAATTATAATCTTTTTTGATAAAAAATTAATCTTTTTGGTTTAAAATGCATCTGTTTGGTTGAAAGTTTAACAGTTTTGTTGAAAAATCATATAATTTGTTGAAAATGTTAACTTTTTTTGTTGAAAATTCTACTATTTGGTTAGCAATTCATTTTCTGGTGGAAGATTAATAATTTTATTGAAAAATTCATTTCTTTGGTTGGAAATTTAACTGTTTTGTTTAGAATTAATATTATTTTGAGTGAGCATGCAGCAATTACATTTTTGATAGAAAATTGATCTTTCTTATTATAAAATTCACTTATTTTGTTGACAAATTATTTTTTTGGGGTTGAAAATTCAAGTATATGGTAGAAAATGCATTTTTTTGGTTGTAAATACAATTTTTTTTTTGAAAAAAAACGTCTTTTTGGCTTGAAAACTCAACATTTTGAATCAGATATTTTCCTTTATCGACTGAAAAATCTTTCTTCATGGTTAAAAACCCAACTCTTTTGTTTGAGGTTTCTCTTTTTTGTTTAAAAATTAGTCTGTTTTGGTATAGGATTTAAATAATTTGTTGAATATTCGTATTTTTTTGCTTTAATTCTGCCGTTTTTGATTTAAAATAAAAATATTTGTTGGTGGAAATATCAAATATTACACTTTGTGTCGGAAATTCTTTTTTTTTATCGAAAATTCATCCGATTGGTGGAAAATTGAACTATTTTGTTAAAAATTTCTTTCCTTCGAGTTTTTCAAATTATCCAATCAGCACTGGGGAAAAGCGACAACAATCTTTTCAAGATTTTCGTGACACGCCTATTTTTTCGAGAAGGATTGGTGCAATATTCATAATATTCATATTTTGAAATTAGAGTTATGAATAATGATTTTTCAAACAAAACATTGAATCAGGAATTAGAATTTTTCAAGTATGTCGAGGCACTGACTTATCCGTGGCTACGTGTACCGACATTTCTGTACGAGTAGCCGAATTATTTCGTTACAAATAATAAGATCTGGAAAACGGACTATTTGAACCGAAATTTTTGTACAAATAGTCAATTATTTTCGGTACATATGCCTTTAAATAAATTTGATAGTCAATTGCAATAAAAAAAATCTGCCCGCTGCGCGGGCACATTCTCATGGCGCGCTTCGCGCGCGGCTCGCTTCGCTCGCAAGTTTGAGCGCGCCGACGGCGCGCGACTGTTGGATCTCGCGCTTCGCGCTCGATCATATATTTATCTCGCGCTTCGCGCTCGATTATGTATTCACCTCGCGCTACGCGCT
>CAKNYM010045522.1:57070-67621 GCA_932195095.1 Andricus curvator | reverse complement strand
GTAGTCACTTGTCTTTTGTCAGATGTTATGACAAATCTTGTCCGCCAAAAGAGCATAAGCTCTTTTATGCATCTCACTATTTGGTCTGACCATTTAAATCTTTTCGACTATTATTATTATTATTATTATTATTACAATAGTCGAGGTCTTTTCAAAATCGGTTCGGTCGACTGTTCGACCTCTTCTTCTTCTTCTTCTTGTGCTCTGTGTGCTGCACGAAGGCGTTCGAGGGCTACCCGGGAAATAGGTATAAATCCCGGACATGGTGGAATTTGACCTGGTTCCAGAACGTCATCCTCATCAGTTCCATCATCCTCAGGTTTATCCACCGCCACAATCAGCTCCTCTCCCTCGTGCTCGGAGTAATCTGGAAAATAAAAATATTAAATATTTAGATACCCATTTTTTATTTTATTTTTATTATTATTTCTTTCTACACACCGGTAATTTTTATACTTACTTATTAGGATTTGTAGATTTCTTGGAACAGTGATGTTTAGAGTAACCACCGGAACATCTACTGGAGGGTAGAGTTGCTGTTGTTGTTGTTGCACCTGTAGTGGTTGGAACCTCTGCTCCATATCATTCCACTGCCACAAGAAGTTTTCTGCATCCGTAATTAAAAATGAACGGAGATTAATGCTCATTGATGTACAATTGTAAACACTGAAAAACTATACTAACCTATTTTCAATGTTTTTAAAATGCATCATACAACTGTACGTGTGTGTGTGAGAGAGAGCTATAGTATGATGAGAATTAGAGCGATTCCCTGTAACCGTAATGGAGTGAATCAAAGTTTTCAATGAATCGTCTTTTAATGCATACCGGTTTAACTGTTTTACTTTCAGTTAATGTGATGACATCGTGAAATGCTGTGCGTCTAATGGCTCTAAAATTTAATTTTATTGAATCTACTGCTCTATCAACAATCATTTCACGGATCGTGTTAAAGTTAACATATTTAGAGTTTTTATAGTTGAGCGTGATCCCCTTTACTTTACATTTTGTGTAGATTTGACCATTTGCACCAACAGCTTGGTAGGCGTAAAATTTGGGATTACGGAAACAAAGGTCTTTATGAAGCTCCCCTCGCCGTACTCCCCCTCGAGTTCGTCGGTCATCTGACCCAAAAGACGACCAAGAGGAGGGTTATACTCACCAAGCTCGTTTCGTCGTACATAAATGCATGAGTCAGTGTCGTAGTACAATACCCTACGACCCAACTGAGACAGGTAGTCGTACAAGACTAAACGAGCCTGGGCTGTTTAGTCCGGGGAAATTAGACTTTTTTCCAGAAAAAAAAGGTAAAGTTTTTTTTTCTTCATGATCATATCCCTGACGGCATGAGAAATGGATACCAAAAAAGTTCCCCATCGGATCGGCGCCGCATACACCCCTAGCCTCGAAAAACATCCCTTAGACGGGTAGTGGCGCTGGTTTTTGGCTATTATATACGAAAGGGTGCGTCGGAGGACAAAAATGAATAGAAGTGAAAATATTTATAATAAAATTTGCAATAAAAAAGGTTCCATACACTTTTGCTGTACAGGCCATAGGTGATGCGTAATCAGCTCCAGGAGTGGGGGGGATGTTTTGGCGTATGGTGCGAAACGTACTCGCGCGCTTAGTTTTCGGCCCATAACTCATAAACGGGTAGTTTTTGGACAAAAATGCATAAAAGAAAATTTGTAGAGCAGAAAATTTCCTTTTAGGACCAATACATTCTTTTGGATTACATCAATTTGGAAAGTCATTATTAATATTTTTTTTAAATGCACGTACAAGCACTGGGATCTCATTTCCACACCACCCCTGAGGTAGAGTTTTTAGTGCGTTTTTTTTTATTATGGTCTCCCCTATAGGCCTATTCCACTGATCATTGGTTAATAATATTACTCGGAATAAAAATTATCTTCTTTGGTTGATAAAATTTTAGACATTGTCAGTGCCAGTTGCATATTGTATCATGGTCTTATTTTGAAAGTTTTGACTTTGTGAATGAATATTTCACTCATAATAATGTGCCTAATCTTCAATTATATCTTCTTCGTCATCAGTTATTTCTTCTTCTGCATTAAGACAACCTTGACCTTGGCAATTGAGGCACATGCCTGAACATCGTAGACCAGCTTTTGCGCCTCCACATCGCTTTCCACACCCCATTTTGCATGAGCAAACAATCAAATTCATCAAGCTTGCTGGAGCTGGCGCTTCTGTTGTGTAAACGAGTGATAAGCTGTTACACCAGAGTCTCGATAAATGAACAATCTCGGGGGTTGCCTGAAAATATTGCGCAATCTACTTGACTGAGTTAGTAGTGCATGCGACCCTTCAGAGGCGGAGTCGCAACCGTCTCTCGCCCTGCCCCCTGAGAAACTGCGGGGACCAGCAATTCTAGGAATTCATATAACGCGTGCGATCGCGCGTTCAAATAGCGAGACTCTGGTGTACTATTTTTTTCCAACCCCACTCTTCTGGGTCAAGTTCTATCCCTCTCCACATTTGAATTTGATGAAAAGCACGATAACAGTGTTGACGAGCAGTGGCACAAGGAGGCGGAAGTCCAGACAACAGGACAGCATGACTGGACTGACTCATAGATTTGTTAAGAGAAACAAATCTATAATTATTCATATTAATTTCAGAGGATGGGGCCTTATACAATGCCAAAATGAAGCGTTCCCCCGCCTCTGCAGCTTCATCATGTGTCGAAACAGGGTTGTTGAAAATCGTCACAATATCTTCAAGTTTTGCCAAGAGTATATCCTTCCTGAGTAAAGTAGTCGTGTTTAGTTTTCCGTAACCAAAGAAAGAGGACGTAGTATCACACCCGCTGAATGCATGGGCAAATAGAACTGACTCCTTGAAGTTTGTCAAGAAACTACAATTTTGCAAGCGTTGTGAACTATGAAGTCGAGATTTAACATTTCCTTACCCTTCTTTTAAAAAGAATATATCTTTATCCGCTGGAGAGAGAGCAGTTATTAAAACAAACAGATCGACATCTTGTCCGACTACAACAGACTTATTATAATCAAACTGTGTTATAGCAGTCTGAACAATTCTTCGTAATAAGTTCAGGTATCCATCTTTGCGAATTTCACTCACTCGTCTAAGATTGTCAATTCCACTTTTTAATTCGACTGTCTCACGTAAACTCAAACTTTTTTCGCATATAAAACATTTACTTGTTGAAGCCATGATGAATTTCGAAACACAACTGCCTCATGGTACATCAGCATCATTATTGCTTACTCTGTAGAACAAGTGCATAGAGGGGGTCCCTTTCTTGAATCTACAGGGTGTAGTATTTATGGGGTTCCGTATGGGAAGAAGAGTTTATCCCGTCAGTTGAGGATGATTGGGACCCTTAAAAACTAGTTCACCACGTACAAGCCATTTCCACCCGCAGATGGGTCTGGACCCTCGTAAAAAATCTGAAGTGGTCTAGCCTAGCGCGAGTCTAGCCTCTTATCGGCACTCCAACTTTCAATTTTTATGTGATATATTTTTAAATATAAGAGTTCAAGGGCTGAGTAAAGCAATCTCTAACAGAAATAATGAGTTTTATAAGAAAACTTACAAAAGCGATTTTTGAATTGTTATATATTTAACTATGGAATGTTAAATTATATTTTTGAAAGAATTTAATCTTTCGTTTGTAAACGACAATAAAAAAACGCACCAAAAACTCTGCCTTACAGGTAGGTGGGAACGAGATCCCAGTGCTTGACTTTCCAAATTGATGTACTGCAAAAAAATGTATTGGTCCCAAAAGGAAATTTTCTGCTCTACAAATTTCCTTCTATGCATTTTTGTCCAAAAACTACCCGTTTATGAGTTATGGGCCGAAAACTAAGCGCGCGAGTACGTTTCGCACCATACGCCAAAACATCCCCCCCCCCACTCCTGGAGCTGATTACGCATCACCTATGGCCTGTACAGCAAAAGTGTATAGAACCTTTTTTATTGAAAATTTTATTATAAATATTTTCACCTGTATTCATTTTTGTCCTCCGACGCACCCTTTCGTATATAATAGCCAAAAACCAGCGCTACTACCCGTCTAAGGGATGTTTTTCGAGGCTAGGGGTGTATGCGGCGCCGATCCGATGGGGAACTTTTTTGGTATTCATTTCTAATGCCTTCAGGGACATGATTGTGAAGAAAAAAAAACTTTACCTTTTTTTTCTGGAAATCGACCTTTTTCGAGCTAATTTCCCCGGACTAGTTGTATAGGCTGCGATGACAACATTTGTGTTTGGAGACGATTTACAAGCCTCTGCCTCTAAACTGCCTCTAAACTTTCAATATAGACTTTCTGCATTAAATCTTCACGTTGACCAAACTTCCCCCAAAACGAGTTTAAGCATAGTTTAGCAACCGAACGCAGTCCAGGATTTTTAGTAATCTTAGAGCGATCTAAATCAACACCCTCGATGGTCGAGTGCTCATTTAAATACGCAAGTTTACTAGCCTCGTCAATACACTCGGTTGGCCAGCCTGAAGATTCTTGCTTGATTTTTAAAAATCTATTTATGTAATCTGCAAACAATCCACCCTCTCGTGTTTCAGGATTATATTGCACAACATTGTATTGCCTGATTTCATAAATAAATTTGATTTCATAACCCATTTGTACAGCCTTTTTCAATTCATCCGACACCCATACCCCTTCAATTTCGCGCAAAGCAGGCTCATGTCTACACTCTTCCTGCTGGAGATTCTCACAACAGGCATTGCAGAGTGGAAACATGAGTTTTTTATGCACTTTAAGAGGTAGTACTGGGTGATAGAGGGATTGAGGCGGTAAAACTCGGCATTTCACTAGACCCTCCAAACTGCTTAAATTTTTAAAATCCATACCTGTTATATCCTTACATTCATCACCCACGAGAACTTTAGGATGTCCTACAGGAAATTTACCATATTTTGAAATATAAGGATACAGTGAACAAATATCAATATACTGTATTGTTTCACCATCCTTCACTTCATAAAAACAGGTCGTATTTCCTGTACGACCACCATAAAAAGCGCCTCGAGGGTTCAGAGCGTCGTTCAATAAAATGGGGTGGTCTTTTAAATAATGTCGCATTTGAGGAGAATTTTTTTTTAAATCGTCAAATTTACACTCCCGCATTTCTGTGAGAATGTAACCGGCCTGCCTAAGTTTTTCGGACTGAGCACGGGTACGTTCGAAACGTTCGTCTAACGAATCACCGCTTTTGAGTTTGGAATCACGATTAATTTTTTTACACACGACACACCCATGTCAAAAACATCCGTGAAATTGTAAGATATGTCGGTCACCCTGGTCTTCATAATAACCATCAACCAGGATTCCCTCAGGTGTACGATACTCATGACATCTACCGGCGTGCCGTATCTCTTTTCAGAGCTCTCTCTCACACCACAATAGCCACTCAATGGCTTTTGTCGATTGATTATTGGCCCTTCTGTAACCACCAGGAGGTATAATACCAATAGTGTCTGGTGCAAGAAAGTTTTTACGATAGACACGCGAACAAGCCGAGGCTATCGTAACACTCTCGGATAAGGGGCACACATTGGCACATTTTCGAAAAATGTCACGAAATGCTATGCATGCTCGACGCAAGATCGCCACATCGTCAACACAATATTCTACAATTTCTTTTCGAAAGTCGAATATGTAGTTAGGGTCTTTTGCGAGGGTCTCATACCACTCGAGAAACTCTTTCCTAGCTTCTTCAGACATAGTGTCTGGTGAGTAAAACTCGGAAGCAGGAAGAGGACCCTTGTAATCTATGTGATCGGGTGTATTAAAAAGGTGGGGAAACGTAACCTTTTCAATATAATTGAGCCCAAAAGCCTTTGGTAATTTGCTCAATGGCATGTGTAGGTAGTTTAGGCTATCAATGAATTTGGTACGCCCCACCTGCATCGTAATTATACTAGTGCCATTTGTTATAATGTCGGGGCGAATTCTGGTACCTTTTTTCTCCACAAGGTACTTCAAAATAAATTGTGCGTCAAAAGCTTTTGCATTGAGAGCAATGCAAATTATTTGACTGAATTTATTTTGCTGTCTTGTGACCAGCTCTACAAATTGCTCGACTGCAGTTTCACCTTCGAAAATATGTTGGCGAAAACCACAATGTTGGCAAATCTCCTTCATATTTTCTTGGTCAATACACGCAGTACAAACTCTTTGAGCAACACAGAGGTTTGGCTTGTGTACATTGACATTGGGATCACCAGGTAATTTATCAAACTGCTGAGTTTCAAAATCGTAAAAAACAAAGCCTATTCGTTCTTTGTTTTTTACGACTTTATCTAAAACAGGTGCGATAAAACACTGGTGATCAATATTACGCCGACATTTACAACTATTGCAATATTTTTTCCCGCATTTGTGGTTTCTTTCATACCATAAATTAACGAAACGCGTGCAACCGGTACAAATTCGCAACGCATTGCAGATTGATGTTTTTTCGGAAAAAGATTTTGGGGTCAGATGTTTTTCGAAACAAATTTGTCCATGGAAATACCGATTACATGCGTTACATTTAATTTGCGGTATGTGAGCATTCTCCGCACTAGTTTGGCATGGGGGTGTCGCGTGGCAAGCAGCGCAAGTTTGGGAGCATCGATGACCTGCCGGGTTATCATAAGCCTTGTTGCATGGTATGCAGAAACACACACTGCTTGCTGCCGATGTTAAGTTCAAAATGGGGAAAAAATGTCTATCGTTTAACATGATATTGAGATTATGTAGGACAGTTTGACCTGTTTCGTTTATGAGAGTCGATCCGTCATACAAAGGGGACTTAGTACCTTTTCCTAAGGCGCAAAATTCATAAATTATAATTGCAATCCTATCGGGGATAAGATACAATTGAAATTTATGTATTTCCTCGATCCCGCACCCGTTTTCAGGGCATCGTTTACAAGCTGCCTGGCTAATAATGTCTGAACGGTTGAATTCTGACGACGAACCGAGTCCCATTTACGATGTAGTGCACCGGAACGAATCGTACCTCGCTCGGCGTAAATGCGAGCAGCTACTATGGACCGCGGTAGGCACAAATTATCCTTACTATCTATCATCAAAAGTGACCGTTTCTTTACATCCGCTTGGGTGAGACGAACGCTTCTCCTATCCGCACCGTGCTCATCCTTTACCCAATCAAAATTTATTACAAACGACTGATAAATAATAACATCCTCGTTACTTTGTATAACACTGAATAATACCCTCCAAAAATCCGCGAACGAATGTTGATGAGCAGGTCTAAAAGATATACCCCCACCACCCTTTTTGAAATAGTCTGAATTGAATTTTATACCCACTCTATCGTTATCGCTTACGTTTCCCATTAAATAATCGTACAAAGCCCTAACCGCATTTTCGCAATATTCCACGACTTCACCGGCCTGATTATTTTCCGGTTCTTTGACTTTAACTTTAAGCTCGACGCCCCGGAGGTTAAATTTGGGATAAAAACGCGAATTATCGTACACTATAGAAAAAAAACTCTCTCCCTCACCTTGTTGTTGTTGTTGTTGTTGTTCTTGCTCAGCCTCATTCCGCTGATGGTGTTGCTGGTCCTGCCCAGCACCAACCTGTGGAGCGATTGGGTCTTGCCACGGCCGCCAAGGTTCCGGTAGATTTTCTGGTTGTGCTTCTTCTTCCTCGTCTGAAGAATGTCCATCGTCGGATTCCCCAGCAGCGTTAATGTGGCGTAGTCGCTCCGCGGCGGCTACATCAGCCAACGCCATTAAATTGACGTTTTCTGTGAAAATAGAAAATAAATTTAGATTATAAAATTTTAATTTTTGATTATAAATTGAACCTAGATTTTGGAATTTTTTTTTTCTCAAGATTTTGACAAATAGCTTTTTTAAACATTAAAAGGTCTCGATGTTTTGAAAGATTTCAAAAAGATTTCAAATATTTAAAAATATTTCGTAGATGTTTCAAAGATTTCTCTCTAAATTTTAAAAAATTCACAAAGGTTCAAAATATTTCCATGATTTCATAAATTTTTTTCATGATTTTAAAATAAAAATAAAATAAATATAAAATAAAAATTCATAAAGATTTATAATTTTTTAAATGATTGCATAGAAGTAAAAAGATTTAAACCTTTTGACGATAAAACATGTTCCAAATTATCTGTCTAAAAATGAATTAATAATTTGTTTGAATTTAATTTTACTCAAGAAAATTATTTGTTCACTTTTATCATTTTAAAAGAGTATAAAGAATAAAACATTTTCACGATATTCATGCCTAGAATTATATTTTCAAAAATGAATAATTTGATTAAATTAAGGTTAAAAATTCATCTCTTTTATGCTCTTTTTTCGTTGAAATATAAAGTAGAATTTTTAAGAAAGATTTAAACATTTTTACGATAATCCATGTTCAAAATTACCTGTCTAAAAATAAATGAATAATTTGGTCGAATTTAGTATAATTTTTTTTTAATTTTTATTTTTTGTTGAAAAATTAAGTACAATTTTTTACATTTGGACTCAAGAAAATTATTCGTTCACTCTTATCATTTAAAACTAGTATAAAGAATAAAACATTTTAACGATATTCTTCTTTCAAATCATTTGTTTGAAAATAAAAGATGAATTTTGTTAAACTCATTCTGTCTTTATACTAGTTTTAAATGATAAAAGTGAACGAATAATTTTCTTGAGTCAAATTTTAAAAAATTGTAATTAATTTTCCAACAAAAAATAAAATTTTTTAAAAAAATTATACTAAATTCGACCAAATTATTCGTTCATTTTTAGTCAAATATGCATATTTTTATGAAATCATTCAAATATTCTTAGAACTTTATGAATTTTTGGAAATCTTTGAAATATTGTTAAAAATTATTGTTGCACAATCTTAAAATTACTTGTAAAAACTTTACTCAAAAACTTACGGTTTATCGGAACAGTAGATGCGGAAAATATGCCACTACTTGTTGATGCATATTCAGTATCGTTAATTCGATCCTCCTCTTCATAATCTCTCCAACGCATGGGTAGTTCATCCTCATCCATATGCTCGTTGGGGTGAATTTCCTCATTTTCGGCCCAAGGTTCACAAGAGGGTATTTTCACTCCATCCTCATATGCAGGCGAGTAGCCTGCCGGATTTGGTGGTGCTTGGGGAGACGTTAAACCCGATGCACGAACTATAAATTTAAAAAAAAAATTAAAATTCGTAGAAACACAAAAACACGTCACAAATTTTGAGCACTATATGGAAAACCACATACTTAAAATATCACGAGCTGATTCCGCACTTCGCTCCACAAACATATTATATGCTAATCGTAGCGCACTATTTGATACCAGGATTTGAGATATCCGGAATATCTCATCCGGATCGCAGGTTGCCAGAATATTCTGGAGGTATAGCAGACACTCCGCGTCCGTCAAGCGATAAGCAATAGCCATCAGGCTATATACTAACTCCTCAATTTTGATCATTTTTATTCACGGTTTTTTTCTTTTTACGTTAAAAATTCAGTGTACGTCACTCAAGACGATTGAGCGAAAACTGATTCCTTAGTATCGAGGGGTGACTATTTAAGAACAGAAAATATCTATCCCTCTTCCACCCCCGTACTTTTGAAACATGTCCATTGCATCTCCGACACCGACTAGAAAGAGGTTAACTTCTTAGGACAATAAGTCATTGCATTGGTACCTACCGTACTTTTGAAATTCGTTCATCGACACTGTTTACGACGTGGTCGAACTTTTCGACCTTTCTTTTCGAACTTTTTTAGGAAATTTTCCAAGCCTCTGTCTAGTATACATCAGTTTTGGGAATCATTAGTTACGGTGTTTGCACAGGGTTTTTTCAATCTATAGAATATCGCGTAATCTTCAATTGTATCAGGTGTAATTTATAGTCTTCAAAAGATCTAACTTTTTAACAGGTACGAGACAAAGTAAAAAAAAACTGCTTTAGTCTACATTTTATCGTGTAGCTAAATGTTCACAGCAGGTACTTCCGCTTTTTCATAAAGTGAATTTAGAATACAATGAGTTCGAAGACACATTTTTTCTTCTTGCTTTCCTTGAGCGACCCTAATACAATTTTAAATTGTTGTATTGTAACTCGCATCACAAAGCATTGTACACGCGTTTGCAATAATCACTTTCCATTTCCAACGAAAAATTTCAGTATCGCCTTTAAGATTTTTTTTCTGAATTTTTTCACAGAATTTTTTTCTATAACCACCTGGGTAATTTATTACTTTACATTACAATTGGTTAGTTTCTAAAATCATGTGCTTTTGTTATTTAATTGCTTTACACACTGAACCAAACCTACTCATTCTACGGTTTTGAACCATGTAGACCTTTATGTAATTTTTGGAAAATGCAGATTCTTATGTGTAATTTATGGTATGCAGGTGTGAGCAACATATTCTTTTGTGATGTTTCTGGAAAATGCCAAATTACATGTGTGATTTATGGATGCAGGTGTGAGACACATATTCTTTTGTGAAATTCCTGGAAAATTGGAATTTTCAGAACTTACGA